>PJEM01011718.1:0-52143 GCA_004023845.1 Helogale parvula | reverse complement strand
GTCAAGCTTACCCTCCATATGGGGCAAGCCAGGCTTCATCAGCACTAGGAGCTATGCTGTGTATCTGTGGGCAGAACCGACCAAGGCCATTTGTGGTGGTAGAACACAGGGCTGTGGTCACACAGCACCAGGTTTGAAGCCCGATGCTGCCATTCACTGGCCAGGTGACCTTGATTGGTCACCTACTCCCTCTGAGCCTTGATCACCACCCCTGCAAAATGGCAATAGTAACATCGCCCAGTTTGCCAAGAGCGCATGGCCTATGGTAGGTAAGCACTTTACACACAGCAGTGCTGTCTGTTCTTTACTAAGGAGGCTGGTGGTGCCTCCTAGAGGCCAAAGGGCAAACAGTGTCCCCCAGGGCCCACCTCCAGTCACAGCAGCAGGGTGCCGTGGTCCCTTCAGTGCCATTGAGTGCCACTTGGAACACAGAAGCCCTGGGAATTTGAAGGACTCTGGATCCTTTACCCTTGACGATGGCCATCCCATTGGGAACAGGTCGGGCAGGCAGAACTGAGGGGCCCCCAGGGAGCCCTGCAGGGGAGCAGGCCCGTGCCCCCAGCGGCCTGGTGCCACCCTCACCCTGAGCCACTGCTCCGCTTGGTCCCGGCTCTGCAGGCCAAGCACAATCACGTCGGCGTTCATGGGCGTGATCTTCAGCTTGTGCTCCTTCTTCCGCACCTGCTTCTCCTTGTGGATGACGCTGCTGCCCACCAAGTTCACGTCCAGCTGCGGGCTGTGGTCCTTGGACGATTTGTAGCACTAGGAGGGAAGAGAGACGCTCTGTGGCTTTGCCAGGCCCGGCCGGCTTCTGCCGCCGAGAGGCCGCTGGCATGGAGGGACCCCCGGGAGCTGGGCTCTCCCCGGCAAAACGTGGGGTGCAGAAGCGCAGCCTCGCGTATCAGCAGCTCTTGTTCTTGGCATCAGAGCGACCAGACAAACTGTCCCGCCTCCCACGCGCCTCCTCCTTGCCAGCGTCGCTCAGGGATGCCCTTGACCCCGCTTATCCATGCTGCTTGGAAGGTCCATGTAGGCCTCAGCGAGCCCCGAAAAACATCCTCTGTAGCCAGACCTCTGGCCGGACTCACTCATTTCCCCGCCTGTCTACATTTCTTGCTTAGCGCCCTCGGGAAGGGGGCCGTTGGCAACCGAGGCTAAGCTTCAGATCTGCTTAGTTCAGAAAATGATTTGTTAGTGAAACAACACAGGGAGTGGCTTCACCTCCCAAAACACGTGGTCCCCCCTCGGTCTGTCCCAGGTACAAAGGGTGTCCGCACGGGACTGCTGAACGGTTTACCAGGAAGAACACCTGTACAGAATCGGGCATGTTGTGAGCGGTGAATTAAGGCTGCTCGTGAGGATTCCAAGGAGCCCCAAATTAGGACATGAGACTGTGAATTTTAATTTAGAATCACAGGAAACAGGGCTGCGGTCAGAGTACTCGCTTCTGATTTCTTTATGGGGTTTGTCTTATTACCAGGAATTCAAAACACTGTGACTTCTGAGAAGATGCCAGTGCAGTGGCCAGAACTGGGGCTGCGGGACCCAAGGAAGGAGCTGCCAGGCCAAGGGGACAAGATTCCAGGGAAAATGTCTCTGGGACGGGACTAGGCGGCAGGGGGTGGTGATCCCAGCCCCCCACCCCTGATGACGGACGAAGACTACCAGACACTTTCAGCTGAGCGAAAGCACACTCATTCGCGCACACAAAGTTCTGCACACGACTTTAGGTTAGGAGGCGGAGAAAACCTCCAGATAAAAAAAGGCTCTGACCCCCTGGTATCAGAGTCCATCTTCCCGACTCCCCCTCCCCCCGCAAAGAGAAAAGACCAGAACACAACGAGAGGCCCACTGACCAGGAGCCTGGTGTCCTTGATGACGCACAGCTGCTTGGCCCACTGCCCCAGCCACTTCTTGCGCCACAGGAAGGCACAGATGCGGGCGTCTCGCATCAGCTCGATGCTGGCCTCCGGCGACGGCCACTGGTGGGGGGCCGACTTGCCCTTGCTGTTCTCCTCTTCGTCGTAGGACTCATAGGAGCTGCTCACTGCCTCCCCGTCCTCTGCAAGGAAGACCCACGCGGTCACGGACCCAGCGGGCAGGGGACGTTCCAAATGTGCTTTCTCCGGGCGGGGGGAGGGGGAGCAGCGGGCAGGGGCGGCCGGGGGCCTCCAGGCCACAACCCCCCGCCTCTCTGTGCTCGTGAACCAGCCTGACAGCCACCAACCACAGAGCTGGGCAGGCCTGGCCTTCAAACGTCCTCAGCGAAGCTTCCTGGATGCCGCTTCTGGCCACAGACACACATAACTAAAACCAGGAGTCTGTCCCTTTTCCTCCTCCAATCTGTCCTCCCAGATTCCACAGAAACCTCCGACAAGACCTGGCACACAGGGGACTGTTTACGCTTCACAAGGCCAGCGTCACCCCCCCCCCCCCCCCCCCCCCCCCCCGGGGCCTGTTTCTTCATCTAAAGAATGAAGCCGGGGTGGGCCTCGCACCAGGCATTCTAAGGGGCCGCACCAGGCATTCTAAGGGGCCGCGGGAAGGGCTCACCATCTGAGCCTCTGTCCCCGGTCTTGTCCTGGGAGTGGCCAGGGTGGGGGTGGGGTGGGCCACAGCTCCTTAGGGTGAAGGAAACCACAGCAGGAAATGGCTGTGGGGAAGGCCAGCTAGGCCCCTTCAGTCACAGCCCTTTCCCAAACCCACTTCCAGCCTCCCCAGACTCTGCTCGCTCTCCCCCGCCCCCCTGCACACCTCCCTGCACAGACAGTCCCTTCTGCGAGCTTCAGTCTCCTACCCTTCCTCCGCCTCTGGCGACCAGCCAGCCTCACGCGTGCATTCCCTTCAACAGAATCCCGAAGCTCATCAAACACAAATCGTGTTCAATTCTGTACACGCTGCACCTGCCTCGGTTTCTGTCCTCCCTCCTCCCCCATACCCGGTGAGGGTTGCTCTGCTCTCTAGGCCTCGCTGCACTCTTCAAGACCAACACCAACTAGGGGGAGAAAAAAGTCAGAAAACCCCAAAAAGTAGGACACAGAAAAAAGAGAATCTCAGGACCCCTGGTCCAATCCCTCCTCAACACACAAACCCTGTCGGAATCTCGGTGCTGCACCAGCCTCTGCTTGATTTCCCCCCTGGATGGGGAACTCACTATCTCTCAAGCACTGGATACTTCCTCCTATTCCTGGGTACAGTGATAACAGAAAGTCAGGCCACCATCTACTCCCCTGGGACTTCTACAGACATGCTCTGGTCCCTTGAGTCACGGTGAACGCACCTCCTCTACCCTCCCCCTGGTCCCCTTTGGAAAAAAGTCAGCCCATGGGCCTTTAGCCTTCCCTTCTGCAGAGCCAGGGTCCTACATACTAGGAAAACAGAACGACCTCTGAATTAAAATATAGAAAAACGGACTGAGGTCATAGCCACGGTTATTCTAGCTCCAAAGCCAATGAAAATGTGCTTTACTATTTCTAAAAATAACACTGCCAATATTTTAATATCAGCTTTCTTTAAAAGCAGTGTGGAACTACTCCCCTTCATAGCGATATAAAAATGTTGCACAGTTTATAACTTCACACCCATTAAAGAAGCAAAGACTGAGAACAGTGGCGTAGCCAGTGGGAGAGCGGAACTCTCCCACTGCCGGGAGGAACATTCCGGAACACGGGCCTCTCACAAAACAATCCGGCAGCCTGTCGTTTCAAGAGCCATAAAAACACCCAAACCCTTTGACCCCATAATCCCAGTCCTGGGTGTTGATCCTAGGAAACTAGTTTAAAAAAGAAAAAAAAGGGGGGTATGGGGGAGGTACATGCATCAAGATATTAATTCCAGTGCTATTTACAGTCAGCGGAAGGAGAGTGGGGGCGGGGCAGGCACGACCCTCATATCCACTCTGAAGCCTGCCATGTGACGGTGACCAAGGAGATCTCTGAAGGCTAGTTCTCAGCCCAGTAAACAGGATCTAAGTGAGAAGGCTCAATTAAAACGGTATGGGCGAGCTTATGGACCCACAGCTCGGTACTGAAAGGCAACAGGGAGACAGCTGATTTGATCAGGTGATGGGAGCAGGGTGGTTAAAAAAAACCACGGTGACGTTGTACGTACACTAAGTGAAATAAGAATGATATCACGTCACTGGGGTGCCTCCTTCAGTAGTAGCAAAATTTAATAGAAGGCCACCGAGTACTTCTGAGGTTCCCCAGGTGTTCCATGGAGAATTCTAACACCTGCCCATCCACTCCAGGGGGGCGTCTAGGAAGCTGAGAAGAAACTACCTGGAATAGTACTGGGGAAACTTGGGGCAAACAGATTGTAACTTTTTTTCTCTGAGAGCGATCAGAACATGGCCGTGAACATAGGGCTGTCTTAAAACAGATACTTGGCTTCCAGGGGTCACAGGACGAGCAGGAGTGAAAGGCAGGATGCTCGGATCATCCCACCCCCTTCCTGCACCCCTGGGTGGACTGCACCCCAGCACGTGCTGCTGGAGGGTGCCTGGGAACAGAAGGCAGGACTGCCACGCGGCACTCTAGTCCTTCACCCGCGCATGCGGATGCCGTCTGTGGAAGGCAGAGTAAGTCTCTCCTTCCGGAAAGATGACACGCATCGTGCACATGCAGGACCCATGCACAAGGCCAGGGAGAGGGGAGAGGCCACCCTCAGGGCATGCATCCTGTTCCCTGAGAGCCACGCGGCAGGCACCACACCACTGGCATTCAGCTCTGGGGACAGGCAGTACCCAAGGTGATCGTGGCGTAAATGACTCCGTCAGGCACCTGGACCCATCTGGGGATTCCTGTGGGCGAGAAGCCACCACAATGACCTGTATGAGATCCAGAAGCACAGAGAAAGGCAAGAGGGAGAGAGACAAGATGAAGAGAGGGACAGACTCATGGCAAAGAGTGACACAGAGAGACCCAGATGTCCACCATAAGCCAGTACTTTCACATCAGGGGTGTGGGCTTCTCAGGAGAGGCCCTAGCCCGGCCCAGGACATCTTTTCCCAGCCCTTCTCATCCAGAGATGACCCTGTAACAACTTGTCACCAGTGGGATGTGCGTAGAAGTCCCCTCTGGCTGGTACTTTCAAGCAGCACAGAGTAATCCTCTGCTGTCTCTTTACAGGGGATTCTGTGGCCTGCGAGGGTGGCCGAGCCCACCCTGGAAGGCGGCAAAACTTCCTGATGACCAGTAATACCCACACTGGACAGTTTGGGAGAAACAGATGTGTATTGTGCCACCGTAACCTGAAAGGGAGGTTAGTGCCACGGCAGCTGTCACGTCCCCAGCACGAGACATCACGGGCCAAGTAGCGACGTCTCGGGCAAGTGTTCATACCTCACATCTCCTGCAAGGGGCCATCGGGGCACTTCCCTCCTGGTGTGGCCCGCACATGTCACCACTCAAACAGGTGCGGGGGACCACGAGCAGGGCAGGCCAGCTTCCTGTGCAGGTGAAGCCCTCCCTTCGTGGCACGTGTGACCAGGTCCGCCCCGAGTCACCCTCGGTCCTTGGCCCGGCAGAAGGGGACAGGCCGCTGGCATCCTTCTGCCCACCTTGTTATGTTCCTGCTGTCTTTTTGGGGACGCCCCCATCCTGGCTAAAACCAACCTGAATCCACAGCCGAGAGACAAACACCAAGAGGCTTGAGCCCACTTGCGGACGAGACGACGCGTCTGCCCCCGGCAGCGTCTGGGAGGCAGGCCCCGGCTGGCATGGGCCACGCCCGGGGGAGCCAGGTTTATAAGGCCCCGGACGCTGAGTCACAGCTTCCTCCTCCTTCCTCACGCGCAGACGGCCGCACCGCACCCTCGGCCGGGGCCTGGGATTGCAGCAACGCCCCGCACGCTCAGCGGGTGCGAGCTAAGTGATGTCTGCCCACGAAGCCAGGAGGATAAAATAACCTCCATCCAAACAAGCCCTCACCTCCCACACAGTTCCTGGGACCGGAGGCAGTAGGCAAAGTGGGAAGAAAGAGAAGGATCCGACGTGGCTCCAAGGGACCGGTCCCGTGTGATCTCTGGTCCTGTTCTTTGCGGAACTGACAACACTACTCTCCGGCCAAGTTCATTCCCACCACCAGGGCCCCTTGCCTCTTACATCTGCAAATTGCTTTATGCTTTCAGAAACCTTTCACTTACCAAGGAAAAAAGCAGACTGAGGTAAGAGGGGGGAGTGAGAGCTGGAGTCCAGCTGCTCCAGTGAGGAGGCCCACGACACTCTTCCTTCCAGAACTTTCGGGGCCTTTCTGTGCTATCGGATCCCTACACCAAGAGTATGCTTTTTACGTTTATTTATTTATTTTGAGAGAGTGAGCAAGAGCACAAGCAGGAGAGGCAGAGAGAGAGGGGGACAGAGAATCCCAAGCAGGCTCTGTGCTGTCAGTGTATAGCCTGACACGGGGCTCGAACTCACAAAACGGTGAGATCGTGACCTGAGCCAAAACCAAGAGTTGGACACTTAACAGACTGAGCCCCCCGGGGACCCCTGGCCCCCCACCCCCAGAGCATTTCTGATGATTCTCCCAGGCTGAGAACCACTAGCCAAGGACAGAGGCTTCCGCGTGAGTCTGGCCCCTACAGCACAGGTCACCAAATACCCATGTCAGGCCAGTCACTAAGAAACCCTCCAACGGCTTGCAGTCTCATCAGAGAGAACCCAAAGTTGTCACTGTGACCGGCTGACTTCTTTATCCCCGCCTCTGGTCTCTCCCCTTGTTCCTGCCACACAGGCCTCCTTGCTCTTCCTTAAACGTGCTGAGAGCCCTCCTGCCTCAGGGCCTTCGCATGTGCTGCACAATCTAGAAAGTTCTTCCTGTAGGTCTCTGCCCTCCCCACGTTCCATTGCATTCAGGAATCAGCTCCAAGTCATGCTATCAGACCTTTCCTGTTTAAAATAACACCTTCTCCTGCCCAAACCCAGCCCCCGTGATTCCCATCCCAACACTGTATCGTCACCTGACACACCCCATGCTTACTGGTTGTCTGTCTATCCTCACAGAATCTAAGGGCACTGACTCTGGACTCTCCTGAGCTCTGCTGAGCTCCTGACTCCTAAAAGCATGCCTGGCACACAGCGTGAGCACAGTTAACTACAAGACCAGTGACAGAGCCCTGGAAACGGCTCCGGCTCGGCCTGACCACATTCCCATTGCTTCCTCGTGTCCCTGGACCCACACGCCTCTCCTCCATCACATTTCTGGGTATCCAGATGGGAACACCCAGACTGTCAAGACACCAGAAACCAGGGCACTGTGGACCATTGGAGCCTCCTTGCGGGTGGCCTGGGTCCTCTGTGAGGTCCCAGCTCCCCCGACCAGAGCGGAGGCCAGAGCGGAGGCTCCGTGGCCAGTTCTCAATTCGGGCCACACTCTCTGGGAAGAGCAGGCCCCGCTGCCCGCGGCCTCCAGCGCTGGCATCTGCGCAGGAAGTGACTGGCCCCCCTCTGAGCCCCAGCCCTGGCCCCGGGATGTACCGTTGAGGGATGTGTCATACGGCTCAGCCTCTTCATAGTAACCCTCTGGAGACTCGATCTTTGGGATGGAGAGCTGTTTCCGCTCAGGAATCTGTGGTATGAACAAATAAAATAAACATACTCAGATATGATACACTGAGAAGGACTTGGAATTAACCGTTTGGGTGGAAGGAGGGAATTCTAGAAGAAAAAAAAAATGCCTGGATGGACTTCAAGTCGGCTGGGAGGGAGAACAAGGAACGCCATTGGTCCCAAGAGCCACCACGTCCCCTGGTTTGCTCCCGGTGAAGGGCTGTGGGCGCACTGCTCAACCTCGCTGAGCCTCAGCTCTGTCCTCTGCCAGATGAGGCTGAAATCCACCCCCATCCCAACACGCACACACAAAACAGCGCTGTGCACATGATACGGAATGCATACAAACATCCAGATGGTGTCGGGCTGACAGACTCTCTAAAAAGACAAGGGCTAATCAAATACACATGGCGGAAGATTCTTTGGGTTCTAAATCCTGAACGTTTACATTAATAAGTTCAATCGCTCGGTCAGCAAATATCGGATGGGTCTCATGTCCAAGCTGCAAGGGATGCATCCGGATGTTCCCGAGTCGGTCCCGAGGAAGACTTCATTAGGGAGTGAATGTTCAGGGCTGCCACTCAAGTGTATCAGGAGTCATGCTCTAACAGGCAAGGTCAAAGTTTCGTGGGAACCCGGAGGGTGTGGGAAGCCTTGACCAGCACCGGGAGGACACGATCTTTGAGTTGAGTCTCCAAGGCGACCCTGAGTTTATGTGGCATGAGCACAACTGGGGAAGAAGAAAGAATACGTGCAAATGTGTAGAAACACGGGACGTGAAATTCTGTGTGCGTCCATGATTCCACTGTAAAACGGGCACGAGACTATGAAAGTAATCTTGTAAGCAGGCAGCAAGCAGTCGCTTGTTACATGAGTTGTACTAGGTACAGGTCTTAAGTGTGCAAGGATCTGTCCACACGAGTCTCTGGTGTCTCCCCGGATCATGCAACCCCTGAGGTGGGCTGAGGGGACATCCATAATGGAAGGACAGAAATGGCAAAACCTGAAGTGCACGCCCGCTCCTGGGTTTGAAGAGTGCTTGTGCTGGGCACGGGGGAACTTCAAGTGAAAGCAGCAGGCAGGGGGTGAGGGAGGAGATGGAAGGAAGGCAGCCAGTGGAAAGACCCTGCATGGCCTGGGGCTCGGATGGCCTCTGGACCTCGGAGGATTCCTGGCCCTGCCGTCAGGAGAAGGGGAGGATCTAGAAACCCCTGCCTCTGAAAATGCGCTCATGAAAATGAGGGACTTAGGACAGAGAGAGCTCCCCTGGTTTTGGCACGGGAGACGGTGGGAGAGGACTCAGCCCGGGCTGCGAGAGCGTCCATTCCCTGCCTCCTCCAGGGCAGAGCAATGGTCCTGTGGCTGCTTCATCATAACCAGCATCCCGGAGCCAAGTCCTGTGTGGTTTGGACTCACATGGACTCTGGAATGAAGATAACTTGGTTGGAATCAGGGCTTGAGGACTCTATAGATTTAACGGAGTGTGCTGCTTAACCTCACTGAGCCTCGGCTTGTCCTCTGCCAGATGAGGCTCAAATCCACCCCCATCCGAACACACACACAAAATAGCGCTGTGCACATGATATGGAACGCATACATGTGATGTGATGTCTCTCTCTCACCTTCCCTCCCTATTAAACAGGAGTAAAACCAGGGCTGCCTTGATGGTTCAGGGAGACAAACAAAATGTGACCGCGTTTCCACAATGCTCGGCCCATATCAGACACGAGGAGGCCGACACTGTCATTGTCTGGGGGTCGTCCATGCCCTGGGTGGAGGTGGGGGGAGCTGCAGGAGCCTGATCACTGGATCACAGTCCAACAAACTGAGACAGATCTATGCGCAGAAGGTCGGCGAGGCCAGGCCAGAGTATGGGTCCAACTCGGAATCCTTCTAAATTTCTCTGGCCTCAAAACCAGAGAGAGGATACGAGATCCAGAGGTAGGCTTCGAGCGACACCCGGCCCCGACAGGTGCAACACCCAACAGGCAGGAAGGCACAGAGCATGAGAAGAGCGTGTGTTCTTTTCCTCAGCAGATGGGCCGCTGCCCCGGGCCCGCGGACATGGCTGAGTGGAGCCTCGGGTCAGGCTCCCTACCAAGGGCAGGCCATGCACGCTGCACATGGTAGCTGCCAGCAGATGACCTTTCGGCTCTGCTGCCACAAGCCTGATGAGCTGTCTCTGCTCGTCTCGGCCATTCCTGGCCCTTTGATCCATTTGAGAAAGGGCTGCCCGAGACCCCGCAGTGGTCCTCCAAGAGCCAGCTTCCCGGGGTCCAAGGGAGAGAGCATCGCCTCCCGTGAGGGGCAGCAAGGTCCCTGCAGATGGGTCCTGGAGCTCCTGTTTCCCAAGCAGGCCTGGCCTCCGGCTCCAGCCTCCCCACCCACATCAGGTGGTACTGTGACCCTTCCCTCAGTGAGGAGGTGGGTCTCATCTAGAAGGAAGCTCCAAGCATCCAAGATACAGCTGCAGCTCAGACTCCTGCAGTTAGAACAGGACAAGGGGGAGGGGGAATGAACTTTTCTTCAGGAGCTCCTCAGGGGTCATCCTCAATGTAAGGGTCTTACTGTCCTATCTGAGGGTGGAGAACTAGGGAGTGTCCCAAGCCTCTCACTATAAAAGCCCCTGTAAATGGATCTACAGGGAGAGGCAGAAAAGGGAGGTGGTAGGAATTCAACCTCCAGGGCTAGGCTTTGAAACCGGACACTGGCGCACCCAAGCTGTGTGACCCTGGGTAACTTACTTGACCTCTCTGTGCCTCAGTTCCTCCGTTGCCAAGTGGGTAGAGTAGAAATACCTGTCACATGGGGTCACTGTAAGGATGAAACTGTCCCCAGCACTATTATCCAATACACGTGCATTTTTACTAACCCTAAAACATAAAAATATCAACAAAGGGAGAAAAGTTGCCAGTATACATTTTGGGCAGAGGAAGAACCACCGTATCTGAGGAGATGGAGATGTTCAGGGTTGCCCAGGCTTATGCCCCAGCTCCACCTCATTAGAGATGGCCCTTGCCTTCAAGGCTGCTGGGGCAAAACATAAGCACTGGAGTCAAGTTAAAGGTTAAAATTATTTACACAAAAATTCAGAAGACAGTCATATAATCACATAAGTATAAGGACCTATTTTCTGAAGTCAAAGGAGCAAGAGGCGAATTTCTCAGGGAAAAAGGGCTATTGCGTTCATCATCATCATCATCATCATCGTTGACGGTGCAGGTTTTAGACACTAAAGGCAGGTGCAGACAAGAGGTGACTTTACAACCTTCAGAAGTCCCAGTGAATTCACAGGAAGGGACAGGAAAGAAAGACCCTGCTCACCAGGATTTGCGAGAGGTCTGCAAAGGTATCTGTGAAAGGCCAATAATACATACTGAAGTGACTAGCAGGCCATTTAGGGACGCTGACCTCAGCTGTTCAACTCCGCTGTTGCAGAGCAAACGCATCCATGGATAATACAGAACTGAGAAGTGCGGTTACGCTCCAATAAAACTTTATTTACACTAGCAGGTGGCTGTGGGTGTGGCCTGGGGGGGCCAGAGTCTGCCAATCCTGATTTAGATTAGACAGGAGAGCTGAACGTGAGCAGGGGCCCGGACCACCTGTGGCGCCTGTCTCTGCAGCGATGGGCAAGCCGCCCCAGTGGGCACTGTGGAACATTCCCGGGACAGGGACAGCACATCCGGCCGGCCTCAGCAACCAGGACTGACCGTGGCGATGTCCTTGTGTGGAGTAAGCTGCTTCCCCCATAGAGTAACTCACTTAAGACCAGCGCCCAGGCATGTTCAGGCCTCCAAGAGCAGTCAGGGTGGGGATGGCTGTGCCGGCCAGAAGCACAGACGATGCCAGCGGACATCTGTTTCCCCTACGGTGACCGTGGCACCTGAGTCACACCCATGAGGTGGCTCCAGCCCCCCGGCTGCCCCTTCCACTGCTACCCACTGACCCACTGACCCAAGCCGCCAGCAGAACCAGGACAACAGGAGCCTGGGACAGAGGCTGCCCTGCCAGCCCAGCCACAGGCACTGAGGACCACAGGCAAACACCCCGTTTGTGTCCCAGCCAGCAGCAAGCCCGCAGCCCGGCATTCAGGGGGACAAGCTTCCCCACACCCCGAGGCTCTAGAATCAGGGTGGGAAGGGGAGTGGTTTTCTCTGTCTCAGGAAAAGAGGTTACAGGGTCACTCCAAGCTCATGCCGCCACGCTCGCTCCCTCCCACGCTGCTTCTCCTTCCTCGGGGCCAGAAGACACAGCTGTCCCCCACTGCACCCTGACGCCACCCCTCAGGGGGCCTCGGGCTCAGAGCTCCGGTCGCTGCGGCCAGACTTGACCAAAGGAGGCCAGAGGAAGGGCAGGCGTGTGTGTGCGGGAGGAGAATCAGGTTGATGCCAGGCCATCCTGACTCCACATGAGGAAGTCCCTTAGGGTGGGGGTGGGGGAGCTCGATACAGGACTGGGAGGGACCGAGAACAGGCTCAGCCAGCTCAGCACCCCATGTCCTCCTCAGCAGAGAAACCTTGCAAGGAGGGAAGATTGTGAAGTGGGTTTGCGATGCTGGAACCTTCCCCAGGGCCTGGAGTGTGTCCGTAGGAACAACTATCACACCTCTGAAGGTCCCCCGGGGCTGTGCCACTTGTGGGGGGTGAGATGTCCCCCCAACTCCAGCGCCAGGTTTCTCTCAAAGGCCCACACAAGCCTCTCCGGGTCCCGTGCAGCCAATGCCCACCCCCCCGTTGCCGCCAACACAGGAGGTCTGCTCTGGGGGAAGACCTTCGTCGCGGTCAGAGGCCCCGCATCTCACACCACCGGGCATCCGTGCCACAGGGGCCAGCGAAGGAGCGGGAAGAGCCAGCGCCGGAACCCCAGGGTCTGCATGGATGAGTGCGGCCCGACTAGCTTCTCCCGACAGCCTGGTCCCAGACCCCAGTCTCCCGGGCCACCGCCATGTCCGCAAAGCACAGATTTCCAGAGCAAGTCAGCACCACCCGGTCCTTGGTGCCGGTGAGGCTCTGCCTGGTGAAAGCCGCTCCCACTGGGTGCCGACCATAAGCTGCTGCCCCAGGAACGGCGGGCAGGGGCATTTTCTCTGACCAAGGCCCTTGTCAGAGGCAGGTGATTGATTCAGGAGGAAGGTTCCAGCGCAGAGCGGCTACCTTCCTGGCCCCCACCCAGTGGGCAGTGCCTGGAGCACCCCCAGAAAATCACGGCATCGCCCACTGGTTAGACTGGCAGCAAGTGGCCAGGAGCAGAGGGCCCGTGCCCTCTTCGCCCACGCACTATGGCTGAAAGTGAGCGGAGCCCGCAGCCGGAAGGACCAGGGCTTACACCTTTGCTCTGCTGGAAAGATGCGCTTAAGTCGGGCTCATTCCCGCAGACGGGCCGGGAGTCCAAGAACCTGCATTCAGGTCTTGGCCCTGCTACCTCCCGGAGGTGGGCCTGTGGCCGGCAATTTTAACCGAGCCTCTGTTTCTTCATGTGAAAACAGTGACCCCTGTAGACAGATGGTGGGGAAAACAAGTGTGTGTGCATCAGGGCGGCTAGCTGCCCAGGCGTGACAGTCACCCGCTTTCTCGGCATACTGGGGACACCAGGGACTCAGGCTCAGGCCATCACGTCTCACCCAGCCCGAGACGAAGAGTCCCGGCCAGCAGACACCCAGCTGTGGGTGCTTTATGCACAGGGATACTGTCCCAGGTGTTCCGGACATCCTCAGGAAGGGGTGAGTGGAGAAGGCCAGGCTGGGGTCTGGATGCCCTCGGCAGGGACCTGAGCCCACGGATCTGTGCCTGCATAGCACGCTGGAAGCTCAGTGACCATGGAATCCCACAGCTGCCTGCTGGCACTGAACCCGGGACCCTGCTGTCCCCAAAAACCCTTCCCACTTCTTGGCCCCAGGACCCTGCTACCCATAGAAATGCTTCCCATTTCTCACCTCGAACCTCTCTAGAAAGCCTTCTTGACCCAGACAGGGAAGAACCTGCGTTCAAATTCTGGTTCCACCACTTCTGGGTGGGCGACATTCAGATGCTATACACCTGCCGATTCTTGGTTTCCTCACCCATAAAGTATGAACGCTGCTACTTACCTCCCGGAATGCGAACACAGTGTGCCTCGCATAGCCTTTGCGCCCATCAAATAAGACCACCTCAGAACGCAGGGACTCACATTCTTTAAACACCAGGAAACAAAGGGCCAGAGACCTTAAATAACTTGCTCAAGGCCAAAGAGCCAGGACCTGATGGATCTGGGATTTGAACATAGTTCTATAGGGCTCCATGATTCATTCCACCCATCCATGAATAAATCCATCTGTATGGCCTACTGTGCATACACAGGGCAGGAAGCAATCAGCCAGAGACTCCCCCTGTCCTAGGAAGCTCGCATCTGGTCTGGGAGGCAAATAATACAAAGATCATTCCAGGGGCGGCAAGGGCCATAGGGTACACAGTAACTGGGGTGGGGACAGAGCTGGGATGCCTCTGTCTGTGAAGGTCTGAGAGATGAGGAGAAGGCAGCCATTGGAGGGTCAGGATCCAGACAGTGCGAGGTCCCTGAGGCAACACTGAGCCTGTGGTATCATCACACGGTCTGAAGCAGGAAGTGCAAGGCGAGACGATTTGCATTTCTAACAGTTCGCTGTGGCCTGAGCTGGTGACCACAGCTCTGCATGGCCCCGCTCACATGGTGCTGGGTAGAGCCTGGCAGAGCCTCACTCACTTGGCGGCAGTCAATAAAGGCAACCCCCTGCATCTCCCACTCCCTGTACCCTTAGTGTCCTGAATATCATGGCCCTGGGCATATGATGCCACCCGCAGACTGGCATGCTTTTGTTCTGTCTCTCCTGGTGCACTCCCCCATGTCCTGCACACAGTAGGCGCCTGTGAAAGCAACTGGAAATTCACGGGGGCCCCAGTCCAGAAATTGGGGGTGTCGGCTGAACACTTACGATCTTGGGCGGCGGGAGGTCTGGAAGGCTCTTCTGAGGGGCTAGAGAGTGCTGGCCAGGCTCCCCGTTGGTCAGGGGGTTCTGCTCCTCGGGTGCTGTGGGCATCAAGCGGGAGAAGGCTTCCGTGAGGGGTGCCCAGTGTCAGCAGGTGCATCCTCCAGGACTGTCTGGTCACATGTGCTGTGACATCTATTTGAGCAGGTGCTCATCACCCACGAGGAGGTCCCATGTTTTTCTTCCCTCAAGAATAGGGTGCAGTGGTGCCCCAGCCACGGGCAGATTCCTCAGAAGGAACTGGTCTGGGGTTTCTGGCAGCCCCCACACCCCGTCTTCTGCCCGCCCTGTGCCAAAAACGGCCTCGCCACAGAGCTTCAGCGAGCTGAGGAGCTGCCCTGCGGTCACGATCTGCAGCCGCTCTCGGCACCGGCCCTGTGATTACGGCTCTTTCCACCCTGGTCTCCCCAGAAAGCAAACGGCCCTGGGCACTGTGGCAGCCTGCACGTGGGTAATTTCTGCTGAGCCCCAGGCTCGGCGGTGAAACCACAGGGTGAAAAAGCCACAGTGGAGAATGTGGCCACCAACCCTTTGTGTACGTTTAACAAGAAGGATCCAGAGGCTGAAATGGTCGGGCTCAGAACGGCCTCTGGATCCTTCTGAGCCCAACATGTCAGCCAGCGGCCCAGACAGGCAGGCTCAGGCAGACCTGACCTCAGGGCTTTGGGGACCTGCGCCTCTGCATTTCAGTCACAGGCTTGGGAGGTGGGGGATGGTGCTTCTTATCCCTCTCCTCTAAATCTCTGGGCCTCCCTGGGGTCCTGCCAGACCCGCTGAAGGTTGTCAGGGCAAAGGAGAGAGCAGAGGAGTAAGCTACCAGGGAAGACACTCTCTGGCCTTCTAACATAAGATAGGACGTTCTGCCAAGAGAGCACCTTTGAGCAAAACTTTTTAATATTAAGGCAGCTGCTGACATTTCCATCCTCTACCATTCCTTCCCCCCAACACAGCAAGTCCAGACTTCGGGGTGCCTGGGTGGCCAGTCAGTTAAACGTCTGACTACTGGTTTCGGCTCAAGTCATGATCTCACGATTCACGAGTTTGAGCCCCACCTCAGACTCCATGCTGACAGCACAGAGCCTGCTTGGGATTCTCTGTCTCCCTCTCTCTCTGTCCCTCTCCCATTCACTCTCTCTGACTCTCTCAAAAATAAATAAACATTAAAAGAAATCCAGACTTCTGTCAAAAGATATAAAGCCGGAGCCAGCACCAACACTGCTTTCCTAGAACATCGGACTGTGACTTCCTATTGCTGGGCTGGTGCTGGGAAAAGCGGAGAGACTTTAGGGCCAGATTCCTTACCCACGAATGGGCCATGGGACCTTTAAGAGGCAAGGAAGTGGCTTGATGAAACATCCCAAAATACATCAACCCAAAATACCATCAACCAAAATGCGACTGCCAGAAATAAGTCCACTGGGCTGTCTGGTGATGGCCGGGAGGAAGGAGGGGAGGGGCGGGGCGGGACCACAGCTCGTGTGCCTCCCTCCCCGACCCTGGCCGTGCCACCAGCGGCCTGAGCCTGTACCTTTGTCTTGGGGCTCCGCATTCTGTTGCTTGTTGACAGTCACTTTGTTCATATAAATGTACTCCTCATCACAACCTGCGGCAAGAGGGTAGAAGATAAAGGTTTCATGTGATTCCATGACAGGAAACGGCTTCTGGAGAGAAAGAGTGTCCCCCCAGAGAGACACTGTCATTAGCCTGGGTTCCAGGAAAAGCACACAACATTCTGAATTGATTGAAAGAGTCCATTATAGAGTTGACAGATTTCCAAACACAGAAATGCCAAGTTGCTGACTGTTAGTTTTCTAGCCTGGGGGTGGGTTAGGGGTGGGGAAGGGAAAAGATGGGTCCAGAAACATAGCTTCGGGAATAAAAGTCTTAAGTGCAAAGGTGCCCAAATCTCAAAGATCTGCCCCATATCCCACCAAGCAGATTTCCCAGCATTTCATTTCAATTGTAAAATATTTCATATGCATCATTCTCACTCTAGTCTGAGTTACTTGTTTTGCTCATCAGAATGATGTCTCTGTCAGATAGGGCACATTGAGGATCTGGGAATTTGGTCCCGGGCCTTTTAGGTGGGGTGCCAACGTGGGGGTCTCAGGGTCTGGGTTTGGAGGGGTGAGTGTGCTAGAAATTCAAAGTGGAGCCCTGCCAGGTACCTGTTCTCCCGTGTAGATGGTACCCTGCGCAGCACCACCCTGCCCTCTTTTCAACTGATTTCTGTGTAGAGGACCCTCCCGGGGCCTGTCTGGACACAGAATATTTGTGTCCTAACACCTGCTCAGTTCCTTATGCCCCAAAGACCCTTTCTTCAGAAGACTGGCCAGGAAGCTCATGCTAGTGCTTCTCCTCTTAGAAATCCACCTGCATTTCTTTTTTGCCCCTTAATTTGCATTTCCTAGAGACGTGAGGCTCCAAGCAGTCAGAGCAGCATTACGCAGCCAAGGGACCCAATACACCGGGTGGAGGAGGAGACAGCTCCATGTGAGACCCACACCACAGACCGCCCGGCCTCCAGCCAAAAGGCCTGTGAAAGCAGAGCCCTGGAAACCTGAGGAATGGGGAGAACACAGCCACCAGTGCCTTCTGCTACCAGCCTGCGGGTGGCCACCCCCCACAATGCCGCAGGGTATGGAAGGGTCTCAGTGGAGTCAGCCCCAAGCAGGCCGGGTCAGGACCTTCTCCTGAGGGAAGCACACAAGAGGAGTGCTCTTCAGGGACACGTGGCAAGCCCGGCCGTCACTGGTGTCATTCTGAGCAAAGCAGCCAATGCACGTGCCTTGGTTTTCTCGTTTGCATAGGATGGGAAACAGCTGTGATGAATATTGCCTGTTTTTACCTAACTGTTAACGGTTCCAAGGGTACAAAACTCTAATACTAGGGAACCTGAAAAAGCTCACCCTGTAACTAACAAAGATTAAAAATGACAGCCTAGGGGCACCTGGGTGGCTTGGCTGGTTAAGAATACGACTTCGGCTCAGGTCAGGATCTCGCGGTTCGTGGGTTCAGGCCCCGCATTGGGCTCTGAGCTGACAGAGCGGAGCCTGCTTGGGATTCTCTCTCCTCTCTCTGTTTCTCACTGATTTGTGCTTTCTCTCTCTCTCTCAAAAATAAATAAATAAACTTAAAAAACAAAAACTTAAAAAAAGGGATAACCTAAAACATGGGGAATAACTCAAAGGCTCAATAATGAGAAAAGTTGAAAAAAAAAAACCATGGCACATCAACAGATATAAGAGCATGTCACCTTTACCAATAAATGTGGGCACCTTGGTGGCTCAGTCAGTTGAGCGTCCCACTCTTGCTTTCGGCTCAGGTCATGATCTCACAGTTCGTAAGTTCGAGCCCCACGTCTGGCTGTGAGCTGGACATGCAGAGCCTGCTTGGGGTTCTCTCTGCGCCTCTCCCACTCACGTGCACTTGCCCACTCTTGTTCTCTCAAAATGGGTAAATAAACTTAAAAAAAAAATCAATGAATTACTAGAGACTGTATAAACTGGCACAGCCATTTTGGAAGTGATTTTGGATGATTAGTTAAAGCGTTCACATTCTTGGGGCACCTGGGTGGCTCGGTCAGTTAAGCATCCAACTCTTGATTTCAGCTCAGGTCATGATCTTACAGTTCATAGTGCAGAGCCCTATGTTGGGCTCTGCACTGACAATGCAGAGCCTGCCTGGAATTCTCCCTTTCCTTCCGCTCTCTCTCTCTCCCTCTCTCCCTCTCTCCCTCCTCTGCTCATTCTCTCTCTCTTCCTCCCTCCCTCTTTCCCTCTCTCTCTCTCTTTCTCAAAATAGGTAAACTTAAAAAAAATAGTGTTCATGTTCTTTTGAAGAGTTTGCATTCTTTAATCCAGCATTTCCGCTGCCAGGAATTTGTCCTGAAGATACACCCCAGCATGTAAACAAAATCGGATTTGAGGATGTTCACTGCAATACGGTAGGAGTTTTATTTTTAATTACAAATTTTAAATGTCACTCATGGGAGGCTGGCTGAACGTCACTGTTCACCTATCAGCGGACACGATCCAACTGTGAAAAATAACAAAGTAGCCCTGTGTCTGCAATTCACAAAGATATCCAAGCCTTCTAGTTAAAGGATCATGTTTCAGAATAACAACAACAAAAAAGTATGTGAATTGTCAGCACATGGAAATGTGCACCCGCAGCGATTCTAAATGTAAAAATAATGTAAAGCAGAATAGAGGCAAACCACAACTACATAAAAATATTCACATGATGCTGATAAAGATCAAAATAGGAACTGAAGGAATGTAAACAGTTTAATGTTCATTTTATGCTCATTTCTTTTTTCTTATTGTTGAGGAAGCCCACACTCCTGTAAAAAATAAAAACGCGCAATATATTGTTGTCATTGTTTTAACTGTTAGATTCTGGGTCGGTGCTTCCTCCACAAGATGGTGACTCGTACCCTGTAGAGAAGACTCGCACTAGCCTCTTCCTGGGGCTGCGTCTCCTACCTTGGGCACTCCGCTGCATGCCACGGTTGGCCATGCTTTGATTTTCAGGGTTGCCAATCTGGGACCATCCAGGTAGGTAATTAAGAGGCTCCCAGGACTGTCTGCAATCCTAGGAAATGCCCAGTGAACTTGGCTGTGGCACGGGAGACTGCTGAGCTGTCCCAAGCCTGGGACCCAAGTAGCCTTGGGCTGGAGAATTTCTATCATTCCCTCATTCGTTTTCAGAAGTGCACTGAGCACCCGCACTGTGCAAGGTGCTGGGGATGCAGCACAGAATGAAATAGACACTGTCTCTCCCTGTATGAGCCCAGCAATGGAGGAGGGCATAGACCCTAATGGGACAGTTAACACACGCTTGTGGGAAATGGCACCAGCACAGGCAGGGCTGGAAGGGAGAGCTCACCGTGCTCTGATGAGCGTGTGACTCCTGGGAAATGACCCTGTATGAGGGGGTATTCATTCCCAGAGAACTAGGTGGGGGTAGAGGGGAAGGACATGGACCATCTTTGCTATAGTCAGATAGACAGAACATCAGCAGTTCTTCCTAACAGAGGAGCAGCCCCAGAACTTTCCCAGAGTCTCTGAGCAGGGCACTGGTGGACCCATGACCCTCTCAGGTGTGGGAACCAACAGCAGGCTCCTGATAAACAAACTTCAATCCCTGCATTGACCTCACCATCCGGATGAAAGACAAAGCGAGTAGAAAACTCTTCTTACGGTCATATGATAAAAGATCAGAAAACCCAAATGGACAATTTGAGAAGTATAAACACACTCTCTCTCACACTCTGTCCAAAATGCGTGGGTGTAAACAACAGCTCAGACAGTGTAGACCACAGACTATCTCGAAATGATCATCCTGCCTCCACCTACAAGTCTCATCAAGCTGAGCTCATTTGCTGGAACATGCACGATGAGACATGCCTGGGAGGCTGGGAAGGAAGGTAAACGCATCGGTTTCAGGGGGGCCTTGGATTCTGTCCCACGTAGCACAATGGCTGTGGTGCAGATGAAGCCGGAACGTGGACAGGACAGGAGTGGACGGTTTGGTCCCTCTGCCCAGCCCCAAGCCCTGGCTCGGCCACTCACAGCCGTGTGCCCTGAAGTTCCCCTGTGGGGTAGACGAGGACAACTCTCTCTCTGACTCGGGATGGGGATTGGGTGGTGGCACGATTCATGTCATTTCACACGTTAAGCACCGTGCTGGGACAGAGTATGGGCACCGGAGACGTCAGCTGCTGTCACGGTCATATGTCAGCTGCTGGTGGAGGGAGCACAGAGAGGACCAGAATGGATCTCGGCCATGAGAACAGGAGTGGGGAGTGGCAGCCACAGGTCCCAGTGAGGCCGTGCGCACAATTCTGGTGGTCTGTGTGGGGCTCTGTGGTCAATTCGCCCCGAGCGCCTCCTAACTGGTCTCAGCAGCCCCTGCGGCCCTGCAAGGTGCAGAGACGGAGGTGGGGAAGGCCTGACTTTATCAGAGCAAAACATACCAACATCTGGGGTGAAACCAGGGTCAACTGATAGGAAGTCACACAGCACATGAACCCACAAAGGGACCCCACCCAGGGGGCCCTGAGAGAGTGATTAGAACCAAGAACCCCGTGGTTCTTGGGACCAAGAAGAGGATCAGATGGACCAGAGTGACGGTGGGCGCCCGTCACAGAGCTGTCCCCCAATTCCCCATGGAGGTACGGCCTATCATTAAACATTCTCAGGTCAGAGCACATCTAAACGGTCGGGCAGGGTGCTTCCTCAAGGTTTCCATGATGCATCCTGCCACGGAGTGATTCATGTCTGCCTCGCCTGCTCTGTAATGTGGCTTCCCCATCTACCATTCTCACCTTTGATGTGCGGCTCGCCAGCACTCATGCAGGCCAGCCAACGCTAGACTAGGAGCCAGGAGGAGCCTGGGAACCCAGGGCGGCCTGGAGAGTGACAAAGGCCATGCGTGGGGCTCAGGGAAAACACCTCTCATGGAAGGCTAAGAGAGCCGGGTCCTTCCAGCAAAAGAGAAGGCTGCCGGGCACCTGGCAACATGCCTCAGTGTTATGACTTCTCTCTCATTCAGAGAATAAAAACCAGTTTCCACAGGGAGCAAAGAAAAGGAAAAGAGACCCTGAAATGTAACCTGGCGCGTCCAGCTTGGACTTCCGGGAGAAAGCTCCAGACGGTGATAACCGTAGAGCGTGCACTTCCCTTCTCAGGAATGTGGATTTAGGCTACTTCCTGCCCCGAGGCAGATGGATCAGATGCCCTCTTAAGGTCCCTTACTGTCCCAAAGTATCACTTCCAATTCTCAAACATCTGATATAGAAACAGACTCAACTAAGCCATTAGGGCATCACAAGAAGGTGTTTCCTTTTAAAAAAAGAAAATCTGAATGTGCTAGAAATGAAACTAGCATGTCCACAGAAGAACTTGTGCAAGGATGTTCAGAGTCGCCTTACTATTTGTAATAATCCAAACCTGACAACACAAACGTCCATCAACAGGTGAATGGACAACAAGATCGTGCCACATTCACAGGCTGGAGTCCTACGGAGCAACGGAAGGAACAAACCACTGACACACCACTGAGCACGGATGAATCCCCTGAGCGGAAGAGGCCAGACAGCAAGTGCACACCCTGCGACCCCATTATATAGGATACACATCCTACCTATATTCCACCGAGGATGGGCAACGCTAATCCCTGGTGAAAGAAACCAGAACAACGCTTGCCTTGGGGGCAGGGGTGGGGAGGAAGTCACTGAAAAGGGGCAAGAAAGAACTTTCTGGAAGGACAGAAATATCCTATGACTTATTTTGACTGGCAGCTACACAGGTGCATACAGATGCCAAAACTCACTGAATTAAATGCTTACTTGAAATCTATGTATTTGATTATGTATAAAATCTACCTCAGTAAAAAAGTAGAGAACACACAAACTATGAACTCGGGATTCTGTGATCTACAGCCTTAAAACTATGTTTTCCTTCGGGCCACATGACACAGGGCAAGGATTTAAACTCTCTAGGCCTCAGTTTCCTCATCTGTAATAATAGCACCCACCTCAGAGGAGTGCCTTGAAGATGGAACGAGTTACCGGGTGTGCAGGTTATTATTACCACAGTTTATTGTCCCTTCTCTGCTTCGAAATGCATGAGGACGAATGCTTTGAAAACACTTTGCTCAACAGCTCCCTCGGGGCTGCTGTGTTGGGTGTTCAGAGATTTCTGGGACTCTCATCCATGTCACATCACCCCTACACTATCGCTATGGGCTGAATTATGCTCCCCCCTCTCCCCATTTCATGTATTAAGCCATAGCCCTCAAAACCTCAGAATGTGCCTAGTAGGAGAAAAAAGTCACCAAAGAGGTAATTAATATTTGGGGCGCCTGGGCGGCTCAGTAGGGTAAGTGTCCGACGTCAGCTCGGGCCACGATCTTGCAGCTTGTGATTTGGAGCCTTGCGTCGGGCTCTCTGCTGTCAGTTTGGGGCCCACTTCAGATCCTCTGTCTCCTTCTCTCTCTGCCCCTCTCCCCTCTCAAAAATAAACAAACACTAAACAAGAGATAATTAACATTAAATGAGGCCATTAGAGTGGACCCCAATCCAACATAACTGGTATTCTTTCTTGTATGAAGAAATTTGGACACAGCCACGCACGCAGAGAGAAGACGGTGTGGAGACCAGAGAGAAGACGGCTGTCTGCAGGGAAACGAGGAGACCTAAGAAGGAACCAACCCTGCCTGACACTGTGATCTCAGATTCCTGGCCTCCAGACCTCTGAGGAAACATGTTTCTATGGTTTCAGCCGCCCAGGTGGTGGGACTTTGTTACAGCAGCCTGAGCACACAGATGACCATCTTCCTGTTTCCGTGGGGACCTCTCCAAGGCCCCCAGGCCACACTTACTGCTGCTTTTGGTGTAAAGCCGGAGGAGCTCGGCCAGGCCACTCTTCTTTACCACAGCCGTGCTGCTCAGGTTCTCCTGGTCGAGAATCTTGAGGAAGTCATCCAGTTCCGTCAACAGCTGCTCCAGGGCTAGAGACAGGAAAGAGAAGAATCCATTACAGCAGCTGCCTTCTCTCCAAAGGCCCAGCTCAGAGGCACCTGAAGACCCTGCATCACCTCACCATGTGCCCTGTGCTCCTGAGGGCGAGGGGCTTGGGGTAATGCTTGAAAGCCCCTGGTGGCGGGGGTGGGGAGGGGGGCAGCCAAAAGGTGGTCCTGGGGAGAGGAAAACAGGCCCTTGGCTTTGAGATGGATGACCTTGGCTGAAGCTGTAGGTCTACCATTTGCTGGACGGACAGTGGCCAAGACGGCCCCGACAAGCCCATCAGGCCATGCGAGTCTGGAAACAGGATTTGCTTCCTTCAGAAAAGTTCAATCAGGGCAGCTCAGCGTCTGGGGAACCGGAGCCCAGGTCAAACCCAGAACCATCAAAAGAAATGCTGCGGTTGACCCAGTTGCTGCTCCTTTCCCCAGAAAGAGGGAAACAGAGTCATTCCGAGGAGATGAAACAGTGATGACGCAGTCCCTGCAGCATTACGGATGACCCATCAAACAACCACGGTGGTTGGCCAAACAGAAAAACAAAACCTTCCTGAGTTTCTTCACTAAGGAAGCCACCTCAGCCTGAAATGGAGTCCAGCATCACTCCCCAGCTGGCTAGGGGCTCCGGTCCCACAGATCAAGGTACCAAACAGGCTCCCACAAGGATCACCAGGGTAGAGACACTTGTCAATTTCCAGCTGGAACCACCTTGCAGAGATGCCACTGCAGGGGACAGCAGTGTAGGAACAGGGCATTCACCATTGTTGCTGTTATTATTATTTGTGATCTAACCTCTATTAAGAACTGGAGGCTGATTTGCTGATGGGGCCGCCATCTTGGCTCTCCTGCCCAGCTGGCTCTCAGGAATGGCAGCCAGCTCCTTGCGGCCCTACTCTCTGCTTCCCAAACCTGGCTGCACTGTGTTCCCTGGAGGACTTCAACAAGTCCTGATACCTGGGGTAGCTGGGTGGCTCAGTCAGTTGAGTGTCTGACTCTTGATTTTGGCCCAGATCACGGATCTCACAATTAGTGAGTTCAAGACCCAAGTCGGGTTCTATGCTGACAATGTGGAGCCTGCTTGGGATTCTCTCTCCTCTCTCTCCACCACTCCGCTGCTTGCTTTCTCGATTTCTTTCTCTCTCTCTCTCTCTCTCTCTCTCTCTCAAAAACAAACAAATAAACATTTAAAGAAAGTTAAAAAAAAAAAAAGGGGGGGTGCCTGGATGCTCAGTTAAGTGTCTGACTTCAGCTCAGGTCATGATCTCACAGTTCATGGGTTTGAGCCCCGCATCTGGCTCTGTGCTGATGGCTCAGACCCTGGAGCCTGCTATGGATTCTGTTTCTCCCTCTCTTCTTGCCCCTCCCCTGCTCATGCTCTGTCTCTCTCCCTCCCTCAAAAAATAAGTAAACATTAAAAATTTTTTTTCAGTTAAAAAAAGTCCTGTTACTAAGGCACACCTCAGATGGATTATCAGGATCTCTGAGAGAACTCAGGAGTCAGAAGTTCTTAAACTTCCTGAGTTGATTCCAATGTGCAGCCCATACGGAGAACACCATGGGTCTCCCGGTAGGACCAGAGGCTCCCTGTGAGGGCCCTGCTCCCAAACACAGAGGCCAAGAAGTCCCGAGTTGTCTTATATCACCTGCTGTGGGAACTCTTAGCACCCCACAATCTCTCCCGGTTCCTGTCCTCACCTCGAGAGTGGAGAAGACCACACAGGCCCTACCCCTTTCACAGAGTTGTTGGAAATGACAAAACCCGTTAGCTCGGTGAGAAGACTACATCTGTCTGACGCCTTTGGCACCTCACACTGTTGTAATTGTTGAATGAATGTTTATGGAATGAATGACTGAATGAATGAAGCAGTGAGTTCATTAGGCACCTACTAGTTCACAAGTTACAGAGATAAGCATCATCATGCCCATGTTGTGCAAGGTGGGCCTGAGGGCCCCCAGAAGGCCCCTAAGGTCCCACATGGCCCATGGCAGAGACCCGCCTGCTGTCTGACTCTTAAGACTGAGTTATTGGCAACACTCCATTCGATGCCCCCATCCATGTAAGGCATTCTTCCAGTGGCCCCCAAAGGCCTGGCTCCCCAGAACTGAACAAGAGCCTGAGATTATCCCCTCACCCCCTTCATTAGAAAAAAGAAGTCCTCGTGCTCCCGGCTCTAAGGGAGAGCCATCCAGCCTCTTGCTGCTCAAACACCCCTGTGGATCTTCGTGGGGCAGTAGCCTCTGAACCCCATCCCTGCAAAACCAGATTCCCTGGAGCAAACCCTGCTATTGCTTGTAGGAGAGCCGGAGGAAGAGAAGGGGGTGAGGATTTGTTTGTTTCAGAGGAAGGCAGTGACAGCAGTGCCAGCACATGTGACTATCAGATCAAGACGGGGGTCAGCCAGCTCGCCCACATGGGTGTGCACTGCCTGGCAACATCAGGGCCCTCTCTTCCTGGCAGGGGCACTCGCGAAGGCAACTGCACTTGGCCAAAGCTGGAGAAGCAGTAGAGAAACCTCCACTGTCCCTCTCAGGGTCCCAGTACAGGCTGAAGAACCAAGCAAGCACCACAGAGGACCATGGCCACCCCCTCCGGTTTGTCAACTACCAAGTGAAGGTGAAACACAGCCAGCAACCCAGATGCTGCATGTGGTCAATGATGCTGGCTCAGCTCAGATGCTTAGAGGTGGGGTTGAAGGTGGCCCTCATCTCTGCCAGTGGAGAGATGGAGAGATGGTGAGAGCCAAGAAGACGCAAGAAGGAAGCCATGTTTGGGTGGTCCTGTCTGGGAAAGAGCCCCTTGGCCAACAGCAGAGCCTCTTGCCCTATCCCGGGTACTGGGAAGACCACCACAGCACGTCTCCAAGAGGCCAACGGTTTTGCTCAGCCCACTTAAAACTGATTAGACTCAGCAGAGCAGGATTTGAAAGGACACCAGCAAGAGCTCCCGGAGTCCACCAGTCAGTAAGGATCAGGTGAGACCCAGCACTGAGCTGGGCCCTTGGCCTAAACTAACCAGGAAATGAAAAGGGAGACCAGGACAGCGCACTTCTTGCCTTCTGCAAGCTCACAGGCAGAACGAGGCCAGCCCAAGATTTCTAGACCAAAGCACATCACCAAAAATTCCCACCGAAGAGTGTAATAGGGAGATAGATGAGAATCCTAGGCCTGGAAAGCTTCTGGGAAGGGGCACAACAGGGCAAGGCCTTAGGTTGTTTTTTGTTTGGTTTTTAGTGTTTTCTGAACAGCTATTCAGGACTTTCCTGTTGGCTGCAGGAACTTACAGGCTGAAAAGCAGTGAATTTGAAGTCCAGACCAAGAGAACAAAGGACAAACCTGAGGAAACGACGCTGAGCCTTGAACTCAGCGGCAGTGGATGTGCAAAAGCGAAAGAGCCTTGCAAGGCACTTAGCATCTCGAGTTGTGCTTTTCCTGACCTCCTGAACCCTCCCAGGCTGACTGCCGCTACTTCCACTGCAGAAAAGAAAAAGGCACTAAAACTCGAGCATGTCTTTGGCTTCACATCCTCAGCTATTCCCCAAAGCTGCCTGATTCCTGGAAAACAGCTTTGGTTGATTTCCAAGCAAGCAAACACGTACGGGGCCAAAGGGTAAAAAGTGTTATGCCTGTTTTTGGGGAGACAGAGTTGACTTGAGTGGGGACCTCAGCCTTTCCAGAAGCTCCGTGTTTGGAGACAGGGGTGGGGGTGCCCAGGAAGTACACCAGGGAAGAAGAGAAGGGACTCAGTAGAGTCCCCGAGGATCAGGAATGACCAAGACACAGACCTCTGGGGTTATCTGCAGAAAGCATGTAGACGCTGGTCACTGAGGACGCATAGGAGTTCACCAGGAAGAGGCAGGGGTGTTTTAGGAAAAGGGAAAGAGATGCTCAGAAGACCCAAGTGCTGGGGGCCCCTGGGCGGCTCAGTTGGTTAAGCATCTGACTTTGGCTTAGGTCATGATCTTGTGGTTCGTGAGTTCAAGCCCCATGTTGGGCTCTGTGCTGCTGACATCTCAGAGCCTGGAGCCTGTTTTGGATTCTGTGTCTTCCTCTCTCTCTGTCCCTCCCTCGCTCATGCTCTGTCTCTCTCTCTTTCTCAAAAATAAAGATTAAAAAAAAAAGAAGACCCAAGCGCTGAAAGCACATGGAGTATTTGAGAAAGCACAAGTCTCTCTGTACGTCGGGGTGCATGGAGCATGGGAGCAGGGGGGATGGCGGGCTCCGAGGTCAGACTGTGGAGTTGGATCATGCACACAGACCATAAAGGCTTGATTTGTTTCCCGAAGGAGTCAGTGCCTTACCCCGTGGGGGCCTCTAGAAAATGCAGTGGGAAGGCCATGCACACAGCTCTTCCAAAAGGCCAGAGACAGAATAACTCTGCTGACAGTGGAGGGAGGAGGCACGGTGGGCAGTCAGAGAATCACATCAGTGCAGAGAAGAATGATGGGGTGATGGGGTGATGGGGTGTGACCTAGTCACAGCATCCAGGGGCCATGCAGGACGCTACACTCCAACACCTCCAATTCTCCCAACTACCCTGTGAGTGCACAGCATGGGCTTCTGAGGTCCATGTATATAGTTAGAAGTGGCACAGGGGCTCAAATCCAAGACGTCCAAGGCCAGAGCGCTTGTTGTCTGTCGTCCCTTGGCTGTAGCCATTCCCAAGTCAGGAGGTTTATCCAGGTCATGACCTCTGCATCCTGTTCCACCATACTTGGCACAGGGTGGGGGGGCGGGGGCCTCTAGATATGTAGCATGTGGAGGCAATGGGACCTGGTGATAATTCCGTCAGATGAGGGACTTCAGAGGCCCTGAGTGATAGAGAGCTGCAGAATGCCATCAGACCCACAGGCCTGAGGACACTGTAGCAAGACAGGCAGCTGTGGTCCCTGCCACAAGGGACCGGAAGGACCAGGCTGATGGGTGGTGGGGCACCAAGAAAGCAGAGAAACCCTCCACTCTTCCTCTAAAATGGCTGCACTAGGTGAAGGGTAAGCACCAGGGTTCAAGGTGGACCAGGAACCAGAGTCACAGAGCCCGGGATGTCATTTCTGTCTCTCTCTCTGCATTCAAGGTCCATCCAGGTCCCTTCTCTACCA
Source organism: Helogale parvula (assembly GCA_004023845.1). Lineage (NCBI taxonomy): Eukaryota > Metazoa > Chordata > Mammalia > Carnivora > Herpestidae > Helogale > Helogale parvula. Next base: position 23,965 of record PJEM01011718.1, on the reverse strand, counting down.
AGCAGCCCATGGCTGAGCAATCAGCTTCTGCCTCCTCGGCCGTCACCATCAAAGCCTGTTGTTCGTGGCCATCTCAGTGTGTATCCAGTCCGTGTCCCAGGCCACGCAGGGGCTCTTCCTGGTTGAGGGTCAGCCTTTGCAGGTGTGGGGGTCTGACGAGGTGCTAAGCACATCAGAGGCCAGGGATTCTCCTGTGATCATACCCTTCCAGTCCAGCTCCGGGCTCGTAACAATCAACAAAAGTGGGGCCCTATTTTGTGCCAACCCTGGTGACATTTTTCAGCCTTCAGAGCTGGGAGGAATGTGGCCATTTCATTGAGGCTCTGGAAGGCACCCATCCCATTTCCCTCCCGCCTCCCCTCACCCCCCACTCCCCACTCCTCAACACTTCTCGCTTTGGTCTCTCTCGTCCTCCAGCGGAGGGAGGGGAAAAAGAAGTGTGTTGTTCATTCTGGAAACTATAGGCCCTTGTGCAGGCTTTCCATCCTGGCTCTGTTAAAGTTCAGAGTTGTCTGCTCAGGGTCTGACAAATCATCAATAAGATTCTTGTTCAGGACTTCCAAGGCCCACGCAGAGCTGGGAGGTTCAACTGCTCGATTCATTGCCCTCGGCCATGGCCAAGCTCTGCCTCCAGATGACCTCCTCCCCCACTTTTTCTCATCTTGAGGCAGGCTTGTCTTTTGGTCACTAGGTTCCCAACCATAAACGTCTTCCCGAAACGCCGAAAGAGCTGTTCTTCACGCTTCCCCTGCTGTTTTACGCACACATTTTTATTTGTTCAGCTGCATTTGCTGAAGACCCATGATTGAGCATGATTTTCCTTCCAAACATGAAACGAAACAGACCTATTCTTTAAGTAAAAAAAAAGACATGCATCCCACTCTCTACCCCAAACAGTTCCCAAGATAGAGCCACTGGGCATATTTTCTGCTTGAACCCAACAACTGGGCACCAGGCACAATTAAGAACGGGGAAGACGTTTCTGTGATGAGAAACAGCACCGGGTGCTTGCAGTAGAGGGCGGACAGAGCCCAGTCGATTCCCTTCTGATCGCAGAGAATCCTCAAGGTCTCCAGAAGCTTTTGGAAAACATTCCCCTTCACTCCACCTAAGAAGGGACACATCAGGCCAACGTCTCCTTTCCTCAGAAGTGCCAAATGCCAAGCCAGCCTTTGACAAGTACCTGCTGCGTTCCTGGCACGTGAATAAGTGGCTTTTATTGTTTCTTTTTTATGGTGGCAGCAGACACATGACATAAAATTTACCATTTTGTTCACTTTGAAGTGCACAAATCAGTGGCATTAAGTACATGGACGATGTTATCCCAATGGATTCTCCAATGCTAGAGATTTCATATATACGTGGAGTCAAGGACTATGTGGCCTTTGGTTCAGTGGCTTCTTTCACGGTGCAGTAACAACTTCAAGGTTCATCCGTGTTGTAGCCTCTATGAGTGTTTCATTCATTCTTATACCTGGCAACCTGCATAGCTTTGGAGGTCTGAGTCCTTCTCCTTAACAGAAGGCATGTGCCATTTATCTGTGTTGTTGCGTGTATGAAAAGTTTGCTCCTTTTGCTTGTCATGTGATATTCTACTGTGTGGATGTAGAAAGCCCGAATGGCTCCATGTGTCCATGTCTCCTTTGCTGTGTGTTTTGCACAGACACAGCGAGTTCCTGTGTCCCGACACCAGTCTGTCATGCTCTCAAAAGCACCTTCCCGCTGACGTTAAAGCATACGGCTGCTTTCGGTACACATGATGGACGACCACTCGGGGGCTCGGATACAAAAGGAAAGGCAGTGATTGTCAGCAATGGCTGGACAGTGGAATCACCTGGGGAGTTAAAAAAAATTCCCTGATGCCTGCATCTACCCCCAGAGTTCCTGCATCTACCCCCAGAGTTCCTGTTGGAATTGCTCTGAGTGTAGTCTGGGCCCCCAGGAGTTTTTAAAACTTCCCAGGAGAGTCTAATGTGCAGCTAAGGTTAAAAACCACAGAGATTTAAAAAAATGTGATTAATACTTCATAAAGTTTTTTATACTTTATACATTTATAAGATTCCTTAAAAACACACTTCAATAGTGTTTCTATAGGACTCAATTCTTTTTTTTTTTTTTTTTTTGAAAGAGAGAGACAGAGACAGAGACAGAGCATGGATGCAGGAGGGTATAGAGAGAAGAAGACACAGAATTGGAAACAGGCTCCAGGCTCTGAGCTGTCAGCACAGAGCCTGATGCAGGGCTCGAACCCACAAACTGTGAGATCATGACCTGAGCCAAAGTCGGATGCTTAACCAACCAAGCCACCCAGGTGCCCTGCTGTAGGATTTTACACGTAGAACTTTCTAGGTTGATTCCTGGTATATAGTCATAGACATCTGAAAATACCTTGCCCCCCCCAAAAAAAGTATTTTTCCTTCTAGACAGTAAGGATGTGGAAGGTGAGGACCACCATGTCTATATGTCTTCCCATCGTTGAACTCAGTTGTTTGTCACTGACGATCAGCACCCAAAAGATTCACAAGCCACCCCTCTGGCCGGCTATCGTGCACCCTGCCCGCTTGGACCCCGGGAGACTAAGCCTGAAATGTCCATACCCTTCCCCAGTGTAAGAAATATTCCAGGAGTTCTCCTCTCCATCTTCAAGAAACGGCAAGGAGGAGGGGCGCCTGGGTGACTCAGTCAGCTAAGCATCAACCTCGGCTCAGGACATGATCTCAGATTTGGGGGTTCAGGCCCCGCATCAGGCTCTGTGCTGACAGCTCGGGGTCTGGAGCCTGCTTCAGATTCTGTGTTACCCTCTCTCTCAGCCCCTCCCCAGATCACACACACACACTATCTCTCTTAAACATTAAAAATGAAAAAAGAAAAAAAAAAGAAATGGCAAGGAGGAAAAGATTTTGCTTCATTTACTAGCAGTGTGCATGAGCTGCCCCTTGTTGGACCTGATGTGCAAGGTCAGCTTGTGATCATTTTTGCACAGTCTGCTTTTTCTCACCGATCTTGGAGTCTCATCACTTAGAACACTTTCTCCAAGAAAGGGCCGCCCTCAGTGTTCCCGGGTTAGCTGTGCGGGCTGGGGACGCAGGACACAAACTCTGCCACAGCTTGCTCACTGGCGACCTCTCCACTGGAAGAAAACTCCCCAAGAGCAGGAGTCCGGCCCCAACCATGAGGCCAGCTGCACCAGAGCTGCTCAGTTAGGGCCCTTCCGAAATTCGCACCATAACAGCCGAAGGCATCACGCGGACAAGAGTGAAGCGGAGAGGCCCGGGGCCTGCCAAGGGCCACCCCCGCCCTGTCTCGGCCTCCCCGAAGCCCCACCTGTCCTGTGAGCCCAGCGGCAGATGGCCACTTGGCCATCCTCCCGTCTTCCTTGTTTTCTATGCGTCCCATGAATGCAAGTCCTCCATCCCCAATGAAAAGGAAAGCTCTGTGTAGTCGGGGCTACCTGGTTTGGCAGCGCTTTAGTCAAAGTCGGTGCTTGGAAAACATCGGCTGAGCATAGGCCTTCCAGAAAGACAGACACAGACAGAGAGACGCACATGCGCGCACGCAGGCTGATAAAATCTCCTAAGTTGCCTCCTACCAAAAGGTCTGGGCTGGTCTGTCCAGCAGGCCAGGGCAAAGGGCTCACTGATCCCTGGCCATAATTGCAGTCCCCGCCCCGGGGCCACCTAACATCCCAGAGGTGGCTCCTGGCAGCTGATGGGCTGGGAGCACCTAAGACATCTCCCTCCCGATGGTGCTGTGGTGGCAACACTTTCTCGAGGGCACAGGTAGGAAGGACATGGAGCCATCCCACCGCCCAGAGCCGGGTCCCCGGGGCACTCCAGCAGCTCAAGGGGGGGCACACGAGGGTAGGGGCGAGACATGCCAGGTTCCAGCAGCCACCAGGGTCCGGGCCAGACAAAGAGGCTTTGGGGCCTTGGGGAGGCCTTTGTTCCCCAAGCCAGTCAGGACATTCCTTAAATGCAATCTGCCAGAAGAGTGGCTTCATTCAGACGTGGCGGGGGCCAGTTGTGTGGGTGGGGCGCAGAGGTTCAGCTGGGTGGCTCTCCGCGTGGCAGGTCCTACGGCTGGCACGAACCACTTCAGTCTCTGAACAAGAGCCCGTCAGGGGTCAGCCGAGGCCACGCCGGAAGCTGGGGAGGTGCTGTCCGACGGAAAAGAAGAAAGCCAGATAGGAACAGGGGCTATCTGTCAGTGGAGATGTTATGGGGAGGTCTACGTTCCTCCGTTCCGTCCTCCCCTGCTCATCAAAGCCGAAGAGGGAGCTGTTACCCAGAGAGAAGCCGCTGCTCCGGCCGTGCTTTTGGTTCACTTGCTATTTGTATTAGAGGAAAAGGACACAAACTAAACATGTAGAGAAAGAAAAATAAGATCACCCTCCATCCCGATTTCCTGTTTCTTTCCAGCATTTGGCAGAAGCAATCAAACGCCATTGGGCCAATGTGTTGGGAGGAAGCTGCATCCCGTTCAGGCCTCTGCCTGCAAGGAGGTCGGAGTCAGCCCCGGCACCCCAAAACCACCACCACCCTGACCTTGGACTCAGCAGGAGGCTGCCCCCCTCTCATACCAGCTGATTCGGGCCCATCGGCCCACACAGGCAAGAGCGCTGGCTGGAGCTCCAGGCAGCTGGACAGGAATAAAGGCCCCCCAGGCCCCCAAGCTCCTTCGTCTGGTGGCTCCCAGAATCTGGAGTGTCTTGCCCTGGCCCTCACGCTCCTGTGGGTTCTCTGGGCTCCTGGTCCAAAGACAAGCAAGTCCTTCCGGCCCTTGCCACCCATACCATGGTCCAGACGCAAACTGCCCCAGTCTTAGCCTCAGATCATTCTTGGCTTCACAGATGCTGGCTTGGGGAGCTTAATTAACTTCTTTGGGCCTCAGTTTCCTCATTTATAAAGTGGGGTTAATAACAGTACCTCCTTACTAGGATTTGTGTAAAGATCACAAGTAATCCCATCAAGTGTGCATACTAAGTTCAATGTCAGCTGCTAAATAAAATCTAAATTCTTCCGGTAAGATGGATACAGAAAGCCTCCATGAACATACGTCCCCTCCATACACACATATGCACGTACATTATCATTAGTGGGGCAGCTTCAACAAGGTGACTGGAAATATCCCTGGGTGATTTTGCGGGATTACTAAGCGATGCCCTTGTGGAAGGTCAGCAGGGGCTTGCTGGGGTGGAATGTGGGTTAAGCCCCTCTGGAGAATGACCTTCTTCGAAACACACGCACTGCTGAAAACAAACAAGTGAAGGTTTCCACAGCTCCTACATCTCCCCAGCCCAGGTCTCAACAAGTTCCGACTGATCCCAGAAGCACACAGGGAGGAGAGTCCGTGTCGGGCTGTGATCTGAGAGGTGGCTCTCAGGTCCTTTTGCTTCTTTTCCACCCTCAGCTTGTTTTCTAGCCCCGCCCCCCCCTCCCAACGGGCTGCCATCTGCCTGCCTGGGCAGCCGACCCAGTTTCCTCTGGGCAAAGGAGAACAAAAACAGTGCCTCAGAAGGGATAAACCCTGAGCCTGTGCATTGTGTATCTGTTGCTCTCTCCCCTTCCCCACCATCCACCTGCCCTTCCTATTGGTACCCAGTTCTCCTTTAGGGAACCCCTTTGCCCAACTGTATTTGTGGCTCGGGTGAGACCAGAACCCCCACCTCTACTCCATGGGGAGCCACATGACCATGGACCCAGCTGATGGAAGCATTTCGTCCCCCCAGCCAGTGACTGACTTGGAGACAGTCCCATGACCAGAGACAAGCCAACAGGGTATCAGCCTTGGGGCTCTCCCTATGCAGTGCCCATCTTCTTCTTCAGTCTCCCCGATCTGTGAGAAGGCGAGCCCCAGGGCCCAGTGGCCACCTCTGGGAACAGCTTCCCTGAGAAGAAAAAACAGGGCCTGGAGATTTTGAAGACAACCTTTCAGCCCATACTCCAACTAACCTTGCCCATATCACTCGGTTATGTGTGGTGACAACATCCCATTTTTTTATTAAGCCAGATGGAGGGGGGTCTCCTTGGCTGGCAAATGGAGAGTAGGCTATTGTGGCACAGGTTTTGATGCTGAAACCTGAGCCAGGAAGGGTGCACGTACAATTTCAGTTCATCCTGCGAGGTAGGCCTTCCTGTCCCTGTTTCACGGAGGAGAGATCTGAGGCCAAAGCAGGGTCACAGTAAATATGAGAGTTCAGAATCAACAGGTCCTTCTGGCCCCAAGCCTGGAGTTTCTGCAGAGTCATCTGAATCTACTTTACATTGGTAAGGATTTGCTTATAAAACAGACTGCCCAGAAATTGACATTCAAAACATTCTAATGAAAGCAAAGTATGGAGAAAGGCCCGGGGGAAAAAACAGACAAACAAACAGAAGCCTGAGATAAAATGTCACCAAGGCCTAGGGGGAGGGCCGAGGGCCGAGAACACACACGGCCACCGTCCTTAGGAACAAGCCGGAGTGGAATCTGCAGGGGGAATTCCAAAGGCTCACTGGGGAGAGGAGCAGAGCATGACATCCGGGGAAATGGGAAGGTCTGAACAAAGACCGTCACTTGTTCCAGGCGGTGTTCGAGATGCTGAGCCCGCCAGGGCAGCCCGATGGGAGCATCCAGGGTAGAAGCCAGAGGCTCTGGCTCATGGAGCAAGACAGCTGGGAGAGAATGCTGTCCCCAGCCCTCCACGCCTCACTCCCCAGTGCCAGGGGCCAGACCCAGAGGATCAAACAGCTGATGAAATGGGTGTGGTGTGATTAAGTTGTGAGTGAGCCAAAAAAAAAAAAAAAGATCCTGCCTAAAATGGTCCTTAACATTAATAAGAATGGAAAAGTTCCACACAGAGGAGCAATTTTACCAAAGCCAGCAGATCTGAATGGCTATCTAGCTGGGCTGACCAGCTTCCACTTCAGCTGAACAGAACACCTCCAATGGACACGAACTGATAATCACACAGAGCTGTGTGCAATACGGGAACCCCATCGGCGTGGAGTCAGTCCCTTGCAGGAGTTAGGAATCAATAAGGAATGAAAATTAATTCTTTGGTCTACTTAATATCCCTTCTCTCGTTTGGTAATGGGAGGTCCGTATTCCATAAGGTTCAGATTTGGCAAACCCCACCTTAGCCACAGGGGGTAGGGATGGAGCCTAGGATGGCCATCCTCAGGCCACGGGGATGGGTTCAAGCAAGGCCAGAATGTTCCTCAGGATTGGCTCTATGAGCAAACAGGGAGCTTTGAGCGCAAGAGGGCTTTCTTTTCTTTGGATTATAAGCCATGAGGATCTCTACTAGGAGCCGTAGGAGACCACTCCCCTTTCCAGTCTGAAGATGAAGCCAGCGGCCAGAAGGGAACAAAGCTGATCACTAGAGGAAGATACAGGGCCCTACTCACTTGGCTAGAGCGCCTAGGTCCAGCCGTGCCTGAAGCTAACTTTCCACCTGCCAACTACAACAACCAATAAATTCCCTCTTCCACAGAGGCTGATGTTTAGTCATTGCTGACCCTAAGGTCCTCATTAATATGAAAGTGAAGTCTGAACAAATGGTGGCTCCATGTAAACCACGACTTTTTTATAAGGCACACCTCAATTTCCTAAAGCCATATAATGGCTCCCTTTCAAAGGTCCAAGCACAAAGCCTTCCGGATGACCCACATGGCGCCCAAACCACCAGAAAAACTGCTGACGAGGGCCAACAGTCACTGCGGGGACTCCCCACTAGGAACCCATTGCCCCTTTCTTTTCTGACTGGCGCGTACGACCTTGTGCGGGTCTCCCTGGTCCCCAGCCCAGGGCCCACAGCGGTGCTTTTCAAACTGGGGGCATGACACTTTAGCGGGCTTTGCTGTCAACTCAGTGTTAGGACATATAGCTAAAAAACAAACAAACAAACAAAAACAACCCAGGCAGTAGAAAATATCAAAATGCACTGCATCTAGGAAAGGAGTGAAATCTTTCATAAAACCTTTGTTTTAGGTGTGTGAGTAAATGTGTTCTGGGATACAACATTTCTTACCATGGTCACAATAAAGAAGTTTGAAAAACACGACCACAGACTCATGATCTCTTACCTGAAATCCGCAAAGCTAGAGGTGTTTTGAAATTCAGTGTATTTCAGGGGCGCCTGGTGGCTCAGTCAGTTAGGCGGCCGACTTTGGCTAAGGTCACGATCTCATGGTTCGTGGGTTTGAGCCCCACATCGGGCTCTATGCTGATAGCTCCGAGCCTGGAGCCTGCTTTGGATTCTGTCTCCCTCTCTCTGCCTCTCTCCTGCTCACGCTCTGTATCTTTCTGTCTCTCAAACACGAATAAAACATTAAAGAACAAATAAAAGAAATTCAGTGTATTTCAGACTCTAGAAAAGGAAAATGCCACATATACCCAAGCAGGGTCCGGAGAAACGCTCAGGAATAAGACACATTAATATTTCTGTGACAAAATGCACACTCATACGAAGTGGGCTTGACAGATTATAAATCGTCTAACATCATTTTAGATCCCTCCAAATTCATCTGAGTTAACCTCACAAAAACAATTTCTGCTTCTCCAGGTTTGGAGATTTGGGAATTGATGAGAGATGGCGGACCCTTCTTGGGATTCCAAGGATCTTTTCCCCTCTGCGGCCTCAAAACTGGCTTTTAATTGTCCAATTAAAAAAAAAAAAAAAAAGACCTCACGGATGGCCGCAAACCCACACTAGGCTTTTAATGCAGGAAAGCAAAGCTGTAAGGTCTGAGACGCACGGGGCTGTGGGCAGGTGGGGCTTTTAACTAAATTATCTGTGCTTCCAAGTGGAACTCACTGACTCTTGGTCTAAAATGGTACCGCTCACATCTTTGCCACTAGTGACAGGTGTCTACTGAGCACGTGAAACGTGCTTGGTCTGAACTGAGATGTGCTCTGAGTGACTTAGTGTTACTTACACCCCCTACCCCCAGTAAAAAGAATGTAAAATATCTCAAGAGTGTTTCTTCTTTAAATATTAATTACGTGTTGAAATGATGGTATTTTGGATGTACTGGGTTAAAAAATATTCTGGAAATTAATTTCACCTGTTTTTGTTAAAAACTTAAAATGTAGCTTAAAATTATTTTCTATTTCTTATTTTTTTAAATTAAAATTTTTTAATGTGTTATTTATTTTTGAGAGAGAGAGAGAAAATGTGAGCAGGGGAGGGTCAGAGAGAGAAGGAGACACAGAAACTGAAGACAGGCTCCAGGCTCTGAGCTAGCTGTCAGCACAGAGCCTGACGCAGGGCTCGAACCCACAAACCGTGAGATGGTGACCTAAGCCGAAGCCAGATGCTCAACCGACTGAGTCACCCAGGCGCCCCTCTTCCTTTTTTTAATAACAAGTTTTTAAATGTTTATCACTTAATTTTGAGGGAGAGAGAGCGAGAGCGAGAGCACATGCATGCTCATGAGCAGGGAAAGTGAGAGAGAGGGGAAAGGAGAGAGAGGGAGGGAGGGAGGGAGAGAGAGAGAGAGAGAAAGAGAATCCCAAGCAGGTTCTATACCATCAGCACAGAGCCCAACGCGGAGCCTGAACCCACAAACCCACAACTGTGAGACCATGACCTGAGCTGAAATCAAGAATCAGACACTTAACCAACTGAGCCGCCCAGGCGCCCCTGGCTTTCTATTTCTATTGGACAGCCCTGGTCTGAAACGTCTATCACAGATTCCGAGCTTATAAAATCATGAAACAACTCGTCCACTTGACGGAAACAAAACTTGCCCAAGTCACACAATGAGTTTGTGGAAAGCTCAATATCCTGAGTCTACCCAAGGCTTTCTGAAACCAAAACGAAGCAGTTTTGTATCCTGAAGAACACAGGAAGGAATCAAGGTCGCTCTCATGAGAGTTCCAGAGAGCCGTGGCGAAGGGCTTGGGAAAGGTGGATCCCTTCTCGGGGTGCTGGCTGTGACTGATTAAGGTGACAGGGACAGCAAGAGAGAGGTCCTCTCCTCAGGAAAACAGCCACGACCTGGATGGAATGGATTTGGTGCCGGCTGTCCTTTGTTTACACGAACACGGGCCAGCTATTCATCACACGGATGTTCTAAACGGGACCCTTGAAGTTCTGTTCTATAAACAGCGTAAAGGTATCAGCGAGTTTTGTGTTGGATCACTCTTTCTGCTTAATATTCCAGCCAGCATTTGTCAAAAGAAACTGCTGATGTACGATTTCCGACTCTTCCAGTGCATTTCAGTTTTTGAGAACATTGTACATGTGCATTTGGCTCCTTCCTCCAATCTCCCTTCCGGCCACCCCTCCCCCCACCTCGCCCAGCCAATCTCAAAGGGACCCCTCAGCTCCTCCTCCCCGCCACCTCCTCTCCCTCCACCAACTTCTCCAACATGGTGGCCCCAGCCCTGAACACTCTGGAAACTGTCTTTAACCACTTTTTCTCTGGCATAACCAAGTTCTCTATTGCAAGAACCACACGCACCTCTCTCTCTCTCTCTCTCTGAACTATTATCCCCTTGACCCTCTCACCAGGCTTTCAGGGCACCCTAGTTATGGTCACTATTTCAGCCCATCCCTGTGCCCTGCCTCATCCCACCACAACCCGGGCTCTGTCTGCCCATAACAACTGTTCAAAAGTGTTTTCCAGGTGCTGGCTAGACATTTATACTCTTTTCAAATTTTGTTTTAATGTTTTTATTTTTGATACAGAGAGAGACAGAGCATGAGAGGGGGAGGGGCAGAGAGAGAAGGAGACACAGAACGGGAAGCAGGCTCCAGGCTCTGAGCTAGCTGTCAGCACAGAGCCTGACGCGGGGCTCGAACCCACGAACGTGAGATCTGACCTGAGCCGAAGTCGGAGGCTTAACCGACTGAGCCACCCAGGCGCGCCTATACTCTTTTTAAGGATGTACTGAGCACGGACTCTGCTGGGACCACGCTAGGCAATGCAGTGGGGAAGGCAAGCAGGTAAACCCCCATCTCCAACTTGAATGTATTTCCTGAAATCATAAAATAAGAATGCGTGTTGCAACTGTTTGCATGTTAACGCAGAAGCATTTCCTTTACTTCCTCACTTCGGCTGTGGGGTAACTCATTGAGGATGCTTCTTACGACCCCTGACATGTCAGAATCAGCTTCTCCTCAGTGAGCGCCTCTCCTTCCACCCATGGTGAGGCTTACATGCCCTCATAGGGAGGGGGCTATTTGCACCATGCTATGTTTCTTTGGACGGCGGATTACTTATTTCTCAAGTCCCTTAAATGCTAAAATTCCATCTGTGTCAAACCTCAAACCAGATCTCTAGAGCACAAGCATTGCGTCTTGGAGTTCACTTTGGTCAGGCCCTCCTGTACCTGGTAAGGCACCCAGCCCTGGAGTGGGAGCTCACAGGTTTGACAAATGCCCACGGGGCAGGGGGAAGGCGGAGGGGGGCGGGGAGGGGTACTGGTGAAGAATCCCTTCTTCCAGCCCACAGTCCTGAAAATCTTTGCCTGTTCCATTCAAACTTGGTTGTTGGGACCCCATTCGGAATCTCCAGAACAATCCCAGCTCTGAACCCCAAACTTGGTTCAGGAGTTGCTCACTTAGAAGTGAGGCTTAATTTAAAAAAAAACACCTGAAATAAAGGCGTTTTTGCCTCCCCATTGTTCTGAATGTCATTTGGCAAAAAGTAAAGCAAAAATACAATGAACTCTAAATTCAGCAACAAGGATTGATGGATGTTATGATGGGTCATTTTCTACTGAAACTTAAACTATGAAGATAGAATTACAGTTAAATAAAGAACACAAAATGCTATTAAAAATAAACCAGTGAAAGAGAAAGAATACACACCAAAAGAAGGAAACTGCTTTTATTAATAAAGCCAGCCAAGTGACTGACAAACTTTATCAGAGTGAGCTCTTTTTTTTTTAATGTTTTTAATTTATTTTTTGAGAGACAAGGAGAGACAGTGTGAGCAGGGGAGGGTCAGAGAGAGAGAGGGAGACACAGAATCTGAAGACAGGCTCCAGGCTCTGAGCTAGCTGTCAGCACAGAGCCCAACGCGGGGCTTGAACTCATGAACTGTGAGATCATGACCTGAGCCGAAGCCAGACGCTTAACTGACTGAGCCACCCAGGCGGCCCCACAGTGAGCTCTTCTAATAAGCCTATAGGGGAGATATAATCGTCTCTTAGATGAAGAAACAGACTCAGGGAAGTTAAATAACTTAGCCAAAATCACTCAGCTAGTAAATTCAAATCTGAATTCAAGTCACTCCGACCTTCCCCCTCAATACCTTGGCTGGCCTCGCTTGCAATTTCTTCTTTCTTATCTGAAAGTTTTTATGTAAAAACTTAAGTAGGTTAAGGAGTTTTTAAGTAAAACTTAAAAAAAAAAATCCAGTCATTTGAAAATAGAGCCTATCAGAGCGAAGTCTTACCCAAAGGAGTACTGTTTGCCTTGTTTTATATACTGATCGGCTGGCCCATTTCCACCCTGATTACTATCAGTACAAGTCACCAATGACCAAATCACATCCTGGGAGAATAGTAACACCGTAAAAGAGAACCGTAAAAGATGCAGGAAATACATTTAATTTACAGCAGGTACTGAGTTTGTGGTATGGGACACTGAGTTGTTCGAACACTTGACAAGTTTGCTAGTAAATCCTGCACGGTAATTATTTTGCTGATGCAATTAAGCATGGAGTTGCCAAACTGCAAAATGTACCGGCTTTATTATGGGTTTTAAGTGACTTTTGGTTTTAAAAAGACTAAATGTTGGAGCGCCTGGGTGGCTCAGTCAGTGGAGCATCGGCTTCAGCTCAGGTCACCATCTTGCGGTTTTGTAGGTTTGAGCCCTGCGTCAGGCTCTGTGCTGACAGCTAGCTCAGAGCCTGGAGCCTGTCTTCCAATTCTGTGTCTTCTTCTCTCTCTGACCCTCTCCTGGTCATGCTATCTCTCTCTTTTTCTCTCAAAATAAATAAAACATTGGGGGAAAAAAAGACTAAATGCTTTTGAATAATGTTAGTTAATAGAAAATAATCCACCACTCAAATGTATTTTGTGAGCCCTGTGTATAAAAGTGCCTTACCCGCTCATGACAGCAGCCAGGAAATGAATGGTGGCAGAAAGGGGACCAAATGGACATCCGTGGGCCAGCACCTTGGAGGGCGGTCACGAGTCCTCCTGAAATGAATCCACTTTCCTGGTCTCTTGCACAGCAAGGGACCTCAGATAGGGTTCATGGGAAGAGTTAGGTCTGTTAATGGAAAGGTCAAGGAAGGAGTTTGGCTGGCAAATGTTTTAATCAAAGCCTTCCTCTGGCTATTAGAAGTAAGTTTCAAACAAGAGCACTGTTGTCTTAACGTGGACCTGGTCAAAGAAACCCAAACAGCTTTCCCTGCACTGTAATTAAGTATTTTCCCCATCCTTTCTTTCATTCATTTAAAAAAAAAAAAAAGAGGGGCGCCTGGGTGGCTCAGTCGGTTAAGCCTCCGACTTCAGCTCAGGTCAGATCTCACATTCGTGGGTTTGAGCCCCGCATCAGGCTCTGTGCTGACAGCTAGCTCAGAGCCTGGAGCCTGCTTCCGGTTCTGTGTCTCCTTCTCTCTCTGCCCCTCCCCCTCTCATGCTCTGTCTCTCTCTGTATCAAACATAAATAAAAAAACATTAAAAAAAAAAAAGATACTAGGATGGTCAGGGCAAGAAGCAAAGGTGGCCCCTAAATTTCTGAAATGTAGATGCAGAAAACAATCCGTCTCACCAGTCTCTTTCTGGTTTTCATCCTTGGTCTTCCCACTCCCATTTCTGAGTATGCCTTTGCCAAGGTTACCAAAAAGGATCATATGTATGACACTGCCACCTTACTGAGCTAGGCACGAGCAAATGCCACAGAGATTATGTAATGGTTAGATTTAGGTGTCAACCCAATGGACACATCAGCCAACCCCTTAGAATAAATCTCTTCCTAAGGATACAGACAGGCAGACCTATATGCTATTCATTTTGCTTCTCAGGAGAATGCAGATGAGCGCACAGAGCTTCTGCAAAACCAGGGAGATATCCTGCTCAATTTGAAAGGCGTTTAGAAAAAGCCAAGAAAAATGTTATGTGCTTGGGAATTAACACATTGATCACTATTGTCCTGAAACCTAAAAACTCCTAGGCACTTTTCTCACCCAAACTTACTCCAACAGAGTCCAAAACCCCACAGATCTGGACAGTCTCATGGGTATTGCGGCTCAAAGCTCCTCAGAACTTTGGATGTGCATTGTCTTTTCCAAGCAAGATTTCTCCATCAGTAAACATTTCTTCCATTTGCGTATATTCTATTCCTGTGAAATCACGGGACCAAGTGTCAGGAAACGAACCCAGACAGAAAAGGGTGAGCATGGTTCTGTCTGGGAAGGTACAGAATTTCCGTAGCACCATTGTGATGCCTCAACTGATCCCAGTCCAGAAAGATCAATGAGGCAATTGAGATTATTCCCACGCTCCTGATACCCGGATATTTAACACAGATGCCTACGCTCAAGGAATTCTGCAAACATTTAACTGAAGGCCTACGGACAGCACCCACCTGAGTAAAGTACTCCCCTCTGACATGCAATATCTGAACACAGAAACTAGGACAGCTCTAGTGCAGAGTCATGGGGCACCTTGACCTCCCTCTGACAACTAAGAGGTCACATCCAATGGTGGGCTGTTGCCTCAGGCCAACCCTGGCTCCCTGCTTCTCACATCTGCCTTCCTGCACCAAGTATTTATGGAGCGCCTTCTTTGTCTTAGACCCTTAGACTCGGCCACTAAATAAAATGGCCCTCTTAGAATATGGATCCACCTGCCTCATTGTAAGTTCTTTTTGCTATAGTGATGTTAGCTTTTCTGTACCATTTGGAGGAAACAAAACAAAATTCCTGGTATTCTTTTCTTTCATGTTTATTTATTTATTTTGAGAGAGAGAGCGAGAGAGAGCGAGAGCGAGCGAGCAAGCATACGTGTGTGAGCAGGGGTGGGGCAGAGAGAAAGAGAGAGGGAGAGGGAGAATCCCAAGAAGGCTCCACACTGTCAGCACAGAGCCTGACAAGGGGCTGGAACGCACAAACCTGAGATCATGACCTGAGCTGAAATCAAGAGTCGGACACTTAACCGACTGAGTCATCCAGGGGCCCCCAAATTCCTGCTATTCTTAATGTTCTAGTATTCTGTGGTTCTCCAGGCATGCGTGGATGGCAAAACAAGCACAAACAAAACCAAAAAGCCCTCGATGCTTTTCTACAGCTGTTTTCTTATAACCTCTTTTTTTCCCCTTAGGATAAAGGGAAGGAGAGTAGACTAGTCTTCCTCAAAATAAGCCACTTCGGCATATTGATGATTTTGAGTTAAAGTTACTCAAGAAACAGCAGATGCAAGGACACTCTGACCTCCTCTGCCCCCCAAAAGCACGAAATAAATCTCCTGTGTGAAGGTACCCTCCCTATATCAGGAGGGTAGAGAGCATCCTTATCGCAAAAGACAGGGAAAGTCAAGGTCGAGAAGGCTGCATAAACAGACTTTGTTGCTTCTTCATTAATTTGCTGCCCCAAGTCCAGCCCCTTTGCTCGCTCACAAGTAACTGTTTCTTTGTCTACAAGGGGGGAAAGCTGCCTGCCTGGGTCACTTCTCTGAGGCCTCATATTTCTATAGGTACCTGTTCATGTGACATTGGATTTGGGTTTTTTTTTTCTCCTGTTAATCTGTTTTGTGTCAAAAAGTTGTCCTCCCCTACAGAAGGGCAATCCCTAGGTAATAGAAAGAGCTGGGTGAGTCTCCAGTGACTGTTCTAACCCACTGGGTGCATGTCGGCAAGTCTGACAAGCTCTTTGTTTTTATTTATTTTTTATTTTTTAATTTATTTTTGAGAGACAGAGAGAGACAGCGTGAGCAGGAAGGGTCAGAGAGAGACGGAGATACTGAATCTGAAGCAGGCTCCAGGCTCTGAGCTGTCAGCACAGAGCCCAACGCGGGGCTTGAACCCATGAACTGTGAGATCATGACCTGAGTTGAAGCCGGACGCTTAACCAACTGAGCCACCCAGGCGCTCCCTGACAAGCTCTTTGAACTGTAGTTTTCCCACCCAAAGGAGCGGAAAGAAACCGTACTAAATAACACATGAAAACTACCAGACACGGAGTATTATTCAATCAATGTTATTACTACCCTCTGTAGTGGATGTATAGTGGCCCCCAAGGAGATCAGGTCCAAGTCTTAACCCCTGGTTCCTTATTTGGAACTGGAACTCTGCAGATGGAACTAAAGATCTTGGGATGAGATTGTACTGGATTTAGGGCAGGCTGTCAAGGCAATGACTGGTATCCTTCTACGAGAAAGGAGAGGGAGCTCTGAGACACGGAAATGCAGGGAAAAGGGCCGGGGAGATAGAGGCTGGAGTTGATGCTGTCACAGCCAAGGAAAGCCAAGCTACCAGAAGCTGGGAGAGGCAAGGACTGATTCTCCCCTGGAGCCATCAGAGGGAGTTCCCGCCTAGCCAGACACCTTGATTTCGGACTTCTGACCCCCAGAACAGTGAGGGAATACGTTTCTGCTGTCTTAAACCACCTCGATGGTGGTAATTTGTTACGGCAACTCAGACAGCCCCCTAAAACTCACGGATCGAGAGAATATTGGTACACAGCTTTAGAAAGAACACAAAGAGCCAGGAAGGAACAGACTTATAAAAGATGAACCTGGTTGGGAAAAAAAAAATCTGATTTTTCCACCAGATTGTAAGAATCTGATTAGATTTAAAGCCAGCCAGGACAAAAACTTCTAAATTTAAAAACATTCGTTCTGGCAAAAGAGAGTCTTCCATTTTTTTCCTGCCATAAATAATTATGAACAACTTTCATGAAATGCTGAGCGGATGGTGGGCCAGAGCTTCTAAGCGGGGGACCAGACAGGTGTGGACGGGACAGCTGCAAAGAGCCCATGGTGGGGGGGGGGGGGGCCGGGAACACGCCCACGTTGCCCTCTGCCAGGCTCTGGCCCTCACCTGGTGACAGTGGCATTTGGGCCTCTCACCCACTGGGGGTGTTTTACAGGAGGTTCTGGACGCAGAAGCAGCAAATTGGGAAAACAGGGTTCGGGGAGACAGGGCAAGGCAGCTCTTGGAACAGACACCAGACACAGACATTCCAAGTCGCCCCTCTTGGAAGGTCCCTCGAGCCCACCAGCAGCCTGCAGTGTATGCACCACACATGCCACCAAGGCCAGTCAGGCCAGCTGTCTACTCTGCTGCCTTATGTTAGGCAGCGCCCTGGGCCACCAGCAGCTCCATGCCACACACATGAGGCTGACCTCCTGCTTGTTCTGAGTCCTGGCCCTTTGGGACCACATGCCTCTAACCAGCATCACTGAGCGCGAGGTATTGGTGCAGCTCTTGCCTAACTTGGTTGCATTTCACCTAAGCCTCCACGATCTTATTAAAAAAGATGTTATTAACCAATATGTAGCCTCAGTAAAGTGAAGTCACTTTTCTAAGGTTACAGAAATAACCAGAAGCACCACGAAATCAAACCTCAGCTCTCCGGCCTGACATCCACTGCTCTCCCCCCGACAGCAGGGAGGTTTCCCTGCTTCATCCAGAGGAGGTTTTTGGCCTCCTGGGCCCAGTCTGTTCTTTTTATTTTTTATGTTTATTACTGAGACAGAAACAGAGTGTGAGAGGGGCAGAGAGAGAGAGGGAGACACAGAATCGGAAGCAGGCTCCAGACTCCGAGCTGTCAGCACAGAGCCTGACGTGGGGCTCGAACCCACAAACCGTGAGATCATGACCTGAGCTGAAGCCAGACGCTAAAACCGACTGAGCCACCCCAGCGGCCCCAGCTTGCTCTGTTTATACACTGATGTGACAGGGCCGTCCTGTGCTGGCCTGCTGCTCCAGGCATTCGACCCGCACTATTTGACTTCATCCTCATGACAGCACTAAGTGCAATATATCATTATCCCTATTTCATAGATGGGGAACCTAAAGACTTTCTCCAAAAGAGGAAGTGTCTTGCTCGAAGCCACATCGTCGTGTGATACGGCGGGATCTCATGCCCCTTTTCCCCAAGCAGAACCCAGGCCATGCCACCGACTTGAGAACGAAGCCCTCTCTGGGCGGCAGCTGTTGCTGTGAGCCTAGTTAAAGGTTAGGGAGTGAGAACCAAGCTGTCAACTTACATTCTGTTCTCCGAGTCCTTCCTTCCTCGCTGATATGTCCTGTGCAGGCTGCTGCTTTGTGAAATGCTCAGTCAAGTCACCGCTGTGACAGCTGCTGAAGGTTTGCCTCTGGCTTCCTGCTGGTGCCCAAATCGGGGGTGGGGTCCAGGCAGCACCCTTCATGTGGGTAAGACCCTCGGGGCCTGAATTAGTGTCCTAGAGAGGCCATAACAAAATACCATGGACTGGGGGGCTTAAATCACCAGGAATGGAGCCTCTCCTAGTCCTGGAGGCTAGAAGACCGAACTCAGGTGTCAACGGGGCCATGCTTCCCTTCAAATCTCTTGGGAAGAATGCTTCCTTGCCTCGTCCTGGTTTCCGGTGGCCGCCAGTAGTCCTTGGCCTTCCTGTTTTGAGCTGGACTTCTCCAGCCTCTGCCTCTGTCATCACAGGCATCATCCCTGCGTCTCCCTGTATCCAAACTACCCTCTTCTTATGAGGACACTCTACCTTTACTGGCTAAGAGCTCACCTTAATCCAGTAGCACCTCATCTTAACTGGATTACAATCTGCAAAGACCTGATTTCCAAATAAAGTCACAGTCCAGGGATTAGGACTTGAATATATCTTTTGAGGGAACAACCCCAAACAGGGCACATGGCAGCCCACACGAATAAATCCTCTTCTCTGAGACCTCACACCTATAACCGCAGCACCGAGCAAGGCCCTCCCTCCACCAGTGCAAAGGGCTGAGCTGACCTAACATGCTGGCTACTGAGAGGCGGGATGGCGGTGTCCCGGTAGGTCCTCCTGCTTGCCCTTGGGCTGTGAGTTTTTATTATCTATTCCCCAGACCAAATCAATCAGACCGTCCCTTGGGTGAGTCAGGGGGTCCAAATACGTGGAGGTTCCCCAGCTGATCCAAATGAACAGACAAGATAAAGAACTGGAATCTTGGTGTGCAAACTAACCGAGCCATTGGTGCAAGAGAGGTGATGAGTCTATACAACCAACGGCTGACGCTGAAATGCAAGGTGTTTTCTGAGTTTCCCTGACTTGTCTCCTGACGGTCCTGAGCCATCAAGACTTGTTTGAGGCCTGATTCTCCTTCCCCCACTTCTCCCTATCTCCCCAGCCTGTAAGGCTCATGGAGAATATTCCTTCACGTCCATCTTGATCACCATTTACTCAATGTGCTGAGTCTGGCCAGCACACAGCAGGCGTTCAGCATAGGTTTGTTAAACAGACAAGAGAGTGAATGAATGGACACAGGTACCATGAAATACATTTTGGAAGGAGACAAAGGCACATCAGGAGGGTAAGTTGAATCCTGCCATCTACCCTGAGTTCATAATCCAGAAGGTGGAACAGGCTCACCCACCTCACCACCCCACAACTCAAGTGGCAACGCATTAGGCCTACACGATGCCATTGTTTGGGGGCAGAAAGGAGAGTGACAAGTGACTGGGATAATTAGAGAAGGCAAAATGGTGTCTGGACGGGACTTCGGAAGGTCTGGATAAAAGGAGATGGGACAAAGGCAGTGTCCAAGGGGACAGGAGAGCTGGGAGGCCACCAGGAGGGAGGGGTGGCTGGAGCACAAGTTTCAGCAGTAAACAACCGATTGTGACTCCTGCAGGGTGCTCTGGGCCGACCTGAGAGAGCCCTGCCGACCGGGGGAAGACTCCCCAGGTGAACCCAGCCTGCTGGCACTAGGGAGTCCTGGACAGCTTGGAGCAGGAGTGATGACAGAAACAGAATCACAGAGAAGTTAGCTGCCTGGGGGGGCTGTGATGACCTGGAGGAGGGAGACCAGCAATGTGAGCCCACCTGTTCCAGCCCAGACACACGTTCAAGTTCACAGCTCTGACAGAGGCCGGGCATCGGAGATTGTCTTGTGAGCCCTAAGCACTATCCAGAAACTCCTAAAAGACAGATTTTACAAGGCTAATAGTCTCAAATCACGACTTCAACACTGTGGGCTCTCAATTGGACAGAATTTCCTGGTCCCTTGTTCAGTATACATACTTATTATCACTGTGACCATTCTGGCCAAGCAAGCTACTGACTTCTCCGAGCCCTGCTGGACTCTCAGTAACCTAAAAAGGCGACGTCATACAAGTAAAATGTGCAGAAGTATCTCGGCATGTATGTTGTTCTCTTCCATTCCCAAGCTAACATACAATCCAGGAACCCTCCCCCCCCAGCAGAGCCTTGTGGAGTTGCCAGAGAGTCTAGTTGGCATTGGTATTTTGGTTATCCCTGGGCACCAATCTAATAGTAAATATAAATGAGGCAACACAAATGCTGTCCAACCAGGTCCATCCAAACCCAGCTACGGGGGAACCTGCCTTTGAGCATCCTTGATTTTCTGGATGCCGATCTCTATCTTTGATGCTGAAACTGATGAGAGAGGGGAGCGTGTTCCCAGCAGGCACGTTTAGTGAGCAAATTCGTGAATTACAGCAAAGAGCCGCGGGTCTGGATTCCCTCAAGATGCAGTCTGTTAGCAAACAGGGAAGATCCTCAGCTGCTAATGAAAACCACAAACTGAGACAGCTTGGTGGGGATTCTGTCATGAGGGAGCACACAGTCCTGGAGTGGGGACCACTGTACGGGGTCCTCAACTCCAAAGGACAGAGCGACCAGCAGTGGAAGGGCAGCGCAGCCTTTGAACAGTCACTTCCTGGTGCCCTGTATACTACCTAAAGGATTTCTGAAAATGTGAACAGAAAACCAACACCCAAGCTGAAAGAAGGGAAAAGAAAATACACCCCAGATCCAGGCTAACACCGTAAAGGATATGAAATATGAGCTCTGCCTCTCCAGGCAGTCCAAAAAAGTGAAGGGGGGAGGGGGAGGCAATTCTTATCTGATCAAAGGAAAGATAGCAGCTCTTCAGGAGGGACAAGCCTTTTCCTGATACTAAGTGGTAAGAGGAATTCCTCACATTCACATTCGACAGATCAAGGCTCCTTAGGTGTTCTTTCAAATGACGTTTATCAGCAGGGCTGCTAGGTCAGCTTAGAGGGTCAGGCCACATCATGCCCACGAACAAGGCGTAGGAGGTGACAGGCCACACATCCCTTTCTGGCTGAGCCAAAAGGGAAGCAGAGCTTCGGGTGACTTCCCATCTATAACAGGAGTGTTCTCGACAGAAGACAAGAAGGCAGGACACCCGGTCTGTGCCAGGGTAGGACATCGTCAGCTGTTTGCAGATGGACATTCGGGGATTTAGACTCGTCTCAGGCCAGCCTCGTGGACTCTGGGAACATTTACAGAGAGCAACTTCGGGGTCCGTTCCGTCTCCAAAATGCCAGGGGGAAAATTACCCTGTGATTCGATCCATCTGTCTATGGCAGCTGTCCACACTGCACACTCATCCCCAACTTGAGCATGGGCCGCCCATACAGCACTGGAGAGACAGGATGTGGCCGTGGGCAAGAGCTAAATGTGGGTTGTTTGCAGGACAGCAAGGAACTGACCAATAACGAGGTCAGTCCCTGAAGCAGCCGATAACAGAAGGCCAGAGGCCATGCTAGAATGTAACCTCGAGTAAATCATTGTTAATTGCCAGGGAGTGCGGAATGAAGGCTCTGCTTGAACTTGTGAGTTTATTTCAGGTTATTCCAAAGCCTTCCCGGCTCCTTGGCAAGGAGGCAGGGACGGGCAGAGGGGGTGGAAGAAAGGCTGCTCTCCGCCCTTCTCTAACTGTGGGATGTTTTGCAACATCTATGGCAGCAGCGGATGGCTATGGGAATGCATACACACTTGATGCAAATAGTAAGCTAACTCCATCTTCCTCCCCTTGCAGGCCAGGCCCAAGCACGGCATGTGGGATAATTAACGACAGGGCCACGTTAATGTACTCCGTGTGCAGACACGAGCGGCGATGAGAAGAAGTGAGTCACCAGGAGGAGATTCTGCGAATGGCTGCTGAGAGGTGGAAAAAGAGATAAGAGAACCCGGAGGCTTTGCCTGCCCCCAGGAGTCGGCCGCTGGGTCCCCGATACCATGATTTCCTGACCGGCCCAGGTGGAACGGGGCAAAATCCTATCTTTCATGAAACTGATTACTGCGGGCAACTGGAGGTGTTTCTTAGCTGGGTATGAAAAATCACTCTGATTTTTTAAAAAACTCCTTTGGGGGCGCCTGGGTGACTCAGTTGGTTAAGCCTCCGGCTTCGGCTCAGATCATGATCTCACAGTTCGTGGGTTCGAGCCCCACGTCGGGCTCTGTGCTGACAGCTAGCTCAGAGCCTGGAACCTGCTTCGGATTCTGTGTCTCCCTCTCTCTCTCTGACCCTCCCCTGCTCACACTCTCTCTGTCTCTCAAAAATAAATAAACATAAAAAAAATTAAAAATAAAATAAAAACAAAAAACTTCTTTGGAGAAACTTTAAATGGAAAATTGCAAACACACAAAGGAGAGAAGAGTACAATGAACCCCTCCTCCATGAATCTGTTGATGAGCCCCACTGACTGTGAGATGGTTTGTCATTCTATTCCATCTCTGCTCCCCCCCATTTCTGAAGTACTGAAGACAAATCCATTGGAAATATAGTAAGTTTATACGTTGCAATATTCATAAATGCCTCAAAGTGTCTCTAGCTGATAAAACCTTTTCACATTAATTCAAAACCAAGGATCATACCCAACAGAACACCCCAAACCACACTGTCTGGTTATTTGGGGAACCTCCCGCCTAGATGCAGGAGGCAGAGGGGAGGAGGAGGAGGCAAAATGCTGGCTCCCAGCAGGGGGACCCCGGGCAAGCTGATGCAGCTCCCTGACCCTCAGCCTCTTCACCACTAATAGCAGATCAGAGGGGTCCATTTCTCAAGTTTTACCTCCACTCCGAACACTTCTGTTCTCGGCCCTTCAAGAGTCTTTGCAGGTTAGCTATGATGTCACCTGTGAGTCACTTTAATACTCTTCTTTGAATAGTGTTAATAGATAGGTGCATATAGGTTCATTTAAGTCCATACTGCAGGGTGTTTAATCAGATTCTACACACCACAGGCTGCTGCTTAGCTGGAAGGCTCCAATCAGAAGTCCAGAGCCCAGAGGCAGCTGACTGCCAGGCTTCGGATAGGTCAATGGATGCCAAAACGATTTCACAGCTGACATGAGTGGTGTGCAGGATACACGGGAGTGGCTGGAAATCTTCTTCCAGCACCTGCGACATGGCATGAGCGGGATGTAAGACTCTAGGGAAACCCAGAAGCCTCTGTGACCACTGAGAGTCACAGCCCACGCCTGGAAATGCAACACCGTGCTCACACACATTATTGGAAAATCTGGTTGCCTGCCCCGCTATGGGGGCTCAGCACTGCCATGGGATTCTCTT
Organism: Helogale parvula; assembly: GCA_004023845.1. Classification (NCBI taxonomy): domain Eukaryota; kingdom Metazoa; phylum Chordata; class Mammalia; order Carnivora; family Herpestidae; genus Helogale; species Helogale parvula. Next base: position 484 of record PJEM01011718.1, on the reverse strand, counting down.
GTGCTTGTCTCCAGGCAGGTGCCTGCTGCCCGAGCGCTGTGGCACCCTCAGGCCCAGGGAACAGACTGTAAGACTGTCCTTGTACCTGCTTGCTCACAGATGTCTGGGGTGCAGCTGAACTCAGTCAGAGACTTATTTTCACTTTTCACATACAAATGCGGAGGACACTGTGGGGAAGAGGCCCGTGGCTTCTTCTCTATCTTATCATTGGAAGCCTCCAAGTTTGCAAAAGTCCCCTTGGGGTGGCTATCTTCCCGCTTCTCACCTTTTCCTTGCATTATTTCCCTCCATGTGGAATTCCTTTTCTGTCCCCCTTTCCGTCTGTGAAAGCCAGGTTCAAGTCCTGCCGCCTCCAAAGAGCCTCCCTTAGCCATGGAGACGTTGGGGGCAGCAGGGAGATACTGAACTAATCTTCATATTTCCCAGGAACATGAAATACATTTTGGAATATATTCAGAATATTTGGAATAGTGGGAGTCTTCCT
>PJEM01011717.1:0-52225 GCA_004023845.1 Helogale parvula | reverse complement strand
AAGAATGGGATCAGTTTCTTGATTTCTCTTTCCACTGTTTCATTATTGGTGTATAGGAATGCAACCAATTTCTCTACATTGATTTTGTACCCTGCAACTTTACTGGGCTCTTCTTTGTTGGGAGATTTTTGATAACACATTTGATTTCTTCAGTGGATATGAGTCTATTCTTGCTTTCTATCTCTTTTCCTTTAAATTTTGGTAGTGCATTCATGTTAAGGAATTTGTGGATTTCCTCTAGTTTGTTCATTTTGTTGGCATATAGTTTTTCATACTAATTTCTTGATTGCTTGTATTTCTAAGGGGTTGGTTGTAATAGATCCATTTTCATTCATGATTTTGTCTGTTTGGGTACGCTCTTTTTTTTCTAAGGAGCTGACAGGATAAACTAGAGGTTTATCAATTTTGTTTATTTTTTCAAAGAACCAACTCTTGGTTTCATTGATCTGCTCAACTGTTTTTTTTTTTTTTTTTTGGATTCTATATTGTTTATTTCTATCCTGATTTTTATTATTTCTTTTCTTCTGCTGGGTTTGGAGTGCTTTTGCTACTCCCCTTATAGTTCCAGTAGGTGCTCTGTTAGACTTTGAATTTGCGCTTTTTCTAGATTGTTGAAATAGGCCTGGATTGCAATATACTTTCTATTAGGACTGCCTTTTCTGGGTCCCAGAGATTTTGGATTGTTGTATTTTCATTTCATTTGTTTCCATATATTTTTAAATTTCTTATCTAATTGCCTGATTAACCAAATCATTCTTTAGTGGGGTGGTTTTTAACCTCCACGTTTTTTGAGGTTTTCCAGACTTTTTCCTGTGGTTTTTTTTCAAGTTTCATAGCACTGTGATCTGAAAGTGTGCATGGTATGATCTCAATTTGTTTATATTTATGGAGGGCTGCTTTATGCTCCAGTATGTAATTCATCTTGGAGAATGTGCCATGTGCACTCGAGAAGAAGGTGAATTTCCTAACTTCAGGATGCAGAGTTCTAAATATATTTATCAATTCCATCTGTTCCAATGTGTCGTTCGGGTCCATTGTTTCTTTAGTAATTTTCTGTCTGATTGATCTATCCATTGCTGTCAGTGGAGTATTAAAGTCACTTGCAATTAACACATTCTTATCAATAAGATGGTTTTTGTCTGTGATTAATTGTTTTATGTATTTGGGCGCTCCGAAATTCGGCACATAGATGTTTACAATTGTTAGCTGTTCCTAATGGAAAGACTCTGTAATTATTATATAATGCCCTTCTTTATCTGTTGTTACTGCCTTTACTTTAAAGTCCAGTTTGTCTGATATAATTATGGCTACTCTGACTTTCTTTTGGCTCCAGTCACATGATAGATATATCTCCATCCCATTACTTTCAACCTGAAGATCTCTTCAGGTCTAAAATGAGTCTCTTGTAGACAGCAAATAGATGGATTTTTTTTTATCCATTCTGCTACCCTGTGTCTTTCAGTTGGAGCATTCAGTCCATTTACATTCAGTGTATAATTTGAAAAAGGTGAGTTTAGATTCATTGTGTTCTCCATAGACTTCATGTTTGTAGTGGTGTCTCTGGTACCTTGTATTCTTTGCAACATTTTCCTCACAGAGTTCCTCTTAGGATTTCTTGTAGGGCTGGTTTGGTAGTCATAAATTTTCTCAATTTTTATTTGGTAACACCTTTATATCTCCTTCATTTTGAATGACAGGCTTGCTGGATAAAGAATTCCTCACTGCATATTTTTTTCTGTTCATCACAATGAAGATTTTCTGCCATTCCTTCTGGCCTGCCAAGTTTCATTTGATAGGTCTGTAACCACTCTGATAGGTTTCCCTTTGTATGTTATGTCCCTTTTATCCCTAGCTGCTTTCAGAATTCTCTCTTTGTCTTTATATTTTGCCAGTTTCACATTGATATATCATGCCAAAGATTGATTCAAATTACCTCTTATGGGGGTTCTTTGTGCCTCTGAATTTGAATGTCTCTTTCTTTCCTCAGATTTGGGAAATTCTCTGTTATAATTTGGTCTAGTACCCCTTCAGACTTCTCTCTCTTTCTTCCTCTTCAGGAATTCCTATGATAGGGATGTTGTTCCATTTGATTTTATCACTTAGGTCTTGAATTCTTCTTTCCTGCTCCTGAATCAATTCTCTCTCTCTCTCTCTCTCTCTCTCTCTCTCTCTCTCTCTGGCTTCCTCTTTTGCTATAACTGTGTCTTTTAATTCATGTATTCTTCTATCTGCCTCTTCAATCTGCAAGGTGTCTGCCTCCATTTTATTGTTCACCTCATTTATAACTTTTTTTTTTAACTCATCACAGCTATTTTGAAAGTCCTTAGTCATTGTATCAGTAGCTTCTCTGATGCTTTTTTAAGCCCAGCGACTAATCATATGACAATTGTTCTAAAATCTTGTTCAGTTATGTTGTTTAGATCTGTTTTGAGCAGCTCTGTGGCTGTGACTTCTTCCTGGAGTTTCTTAGGGGAGAGTTCTTTCATTTTGTCATTTTTGTTAGTTTTCTTTCTCTTGTCTGTTTTAAAATCTCGTTGTGCACTGTGCAGTTGTTAGTATAGCTCTGTTAAAGGAGGCTTATTGACTGGCACTTCAGAAAATGTTCTTTTAATGGTGTGTCTCAGTTTTTCTTGTTGTGCCTTTGATTATTTTATTTCCCTACTCAGGGATATTTGGGACTCTTCGTCATTCGTACTTTGACTTGTCTCTTGGGGTAGCCCTGAACAGGAAAACAGACAAACACACAGGGAACAGAAGCACACAAATGCACAGACAAATCAAACAAACAAACAAATTAATAGGGGGAAAGGAAGAAAAGAAAAAGGAGAGGAAAGAAAAGAAGAGAAGAAAAAAATAAAGGGAAGCAGAGATAACAAAGGATGATGAACAATCTAAAAGCATATAACCAGTTGAGGTGAGTGATAAAGATGAGATAAGCTGGATATAACTGGATGACAAGAGAAAAAATAAAAGAGGGGTAAAGGAGAAAGGAAAATAAAGAGTAAAAATTTTGTAAAAATAAAAAAAGAGTAAAAAGGTAATAATAATAAAATATAAGTACAAAAAACCCCAGCAACTTCCACTAGCGGATAGGCGTGGTTTGGCGTAGTAGGTCTTGGGGGCTGCTCTCAGAGGCCTTGCCTTCGTGGTTGCGGAGTATGAATGGCGGTGCCCCAAGCTCTGCTGGAACTAAGAGCTGCAGGCCCCTCTAATGAGTCTGATCTCCTTGTGCTGTATTTTCTAGGCCTTCCTCACTTCACAATCCTAGTCCATGCACTCTTATGCTACCACAGTTGAGATGTACTCGCTTTGGTGGCTGGTTCCTTAGCCGAGATCTTGTAGAGGGAGGGAGCAGTTTCTCTTGGTGCCGCCGGGGGGTTCACAATACCGCTGCTCAAGGTGAGGTGTGCTGCAGGAGGCGAAGTGCATACCCCAGCTGCCAGTGCAAACTCCCAGCCCCCAGCCTGGATCAGGTAGGGGGCGGGAGGAGTTTCTCTTGGTGCAGGCTGGGTTTCACACAGGCGATGTCTGAGGCACAGTGTGCTGGGAAACAAAGTGCACGCTCCCACAGCACAGCTGAATTGCGCACCCCTGCAGCCACTGCCTCCATGCTGCCAACTCCCTGCTGGGATTGCGCAGCAGTGGGGGCTATTTTTTCCTGGTGGTACCCAGGATTCGGGATTCGTGCTGCCCTGCAGTTATGTATGGAGTGACAGTTTTTCTCTCGTACAGGTTAAACGTTCTTTTTCTCTTCTCTAGAGACAGTTCTATGAGTGTGTTCAGTTTCTCTTTCTCTTCCCTTCATCTTTCAGGGGCTCCTCCTGCTTTCCCTGTGTTTAGCTGGGGCTCCCACCTCCCCTGCCCCTCTTGGGTTGGCCCATTTTCTAATATCCCCAGTTCGCACTCACTCACTCAGGCATCTCTGAGGTTGTCTTCTTTCTGGAGTCTGTATTTTTTTCTTATGTTTCTCTTGCAGATGAGAGTAATGTCATTCTCAGTTCGATAGACAGGGCAAACAAAGTTTACAGAGCTCCCTTCTTCTCCGCCATCCCCAACCTTTATTTCTATTGACTGATTTTAATTTGTTTTAAGCTTTTTAAACCTTTTTTAAAGTTTTTATTTAAAATGCAGTTAGTTAACACACAGTGTAATTTTAGTTTCAGGTGTACAATAAAGTGATGAAACATTTCTATACAGCCGCCAGTGCTCCTCACAAGTGCACTTCTTAATCCTCAAAACCTATTTAACCCCTTCCATAATTACCTCCTCTCTGGTAACCAATAGTTTCTTCTCTATACTTAGGAAGTCCTTTCTTGGTTTGCTCCTGTCTCTTTTTTTTTTTCTTTGCTCTTTCATTTAGTTTCTTAAATTCCTACATATCAGTAAAATCATATGGTATTTGTCTTTCTCTGACTGACATATTTCACTAGCATAATACTCTCTATCTCCATCCATGTCATTACAAATGGTAAGATTTTGTCCTTTTTTATGACTGAGTGATATTCCAATACACATCACACCTTCTTTATCTATTCACCAGTTGATGGACATTTTTGCTGACTTCCATAACTTGGCAATTGTAAAAATGTTGCTATAAACATTGGAGGTACATATAACCCTTTTAATTATTATTTTTGTTTTCTTGGGTAAATACTTAGTAGTGTAATTACTGGACCATAAGTAGTTCTATCTTTAATTTTTTTAGGGATATCCATACTGTTTTCCAGAGTAGGTACAACACTTAGCATTTCTACCACCAGTGGAAGACACTTGTTCCTCTCCATATCCTCGTGAATACCTGTTGTTTATTGTGTTGTTGATTCCAGCCATTCTGAAACTGTGATGTGATATCTCATTGTAGTTTTGATTTGTATTTCCCTGATAATCAGTAATATTGACCATCTTTTCATGTGTCTGTTAGCTACCTGGATGTCCTCTTAAGAAAACTGTCTACTCATTACTTCTGCCCATTTTTAAATTGATTATTTGAGTTTTGGAGGTATTGAGTTTTTATAAGTTCTATATATTTTCTATACCTTTTCCAAGATAGGTCATTTGCAAATATCCTCTCAAATCCCAAGGTTGCTTTTAGTTTTGTTGATTGTTTCCTTTACTGTTCAGAAGCTTTTTAATTTGATTTAGTCCCAATAACTTATTTTTGTTTTTTTCCTTTGTCCCAGGATATATATATTGATGGAAGTTGCTGTGGCCGAGGTCAAATATTACTGCACGTATTATCCACTAGGATTTTAATGGTATCATTTTTTACATCTAGGCCTTTAATGCATTTAGAATTTATTTTTGTGTATGGTGTAAAACACAGTGGTCCAATTTCACTTTTCTGCATGTGTGTATTCAGTTTTGCCAACATCATTTGTTGAAGAGACTGTCTTTTTTCCCATTTGATATTCTTCCCTGCTGTGTTGAAAATTCACTGAAAATGTATTTGTGAATTCATTTTTCAGTTTTCTATTCTGATCTATGTGTATGTTTTTGTACCATTACCATACTGTTTTGATCGCTGTAGATTTGTAATATAACATGAAGCCCATAGTTGTGATGCATCCAGCTTTTCCAGATTTCTTTGGCTCTCTGGGGTCTTGTGGTTTCATACAAATTTTAGGATTGCTTATTCTAGTTCTGTGAAAAATGCTGGTGACATTTAGAGATTGCATTAAATGTGTATATTACTTTGGCTCGTATAGGCATTAACAATGTTTATTCTTCTGATTCACGAGCATGGAATTTCTTTTCTGTTACTTTGTATTCTCTTCAATTCCTTTCATAAGTGTTCTGTAGCTTTCAGAGTATAGGTTTTTTACTTAATTGGTTAAGGTAATTCCTAGGTATCTCATTTTTGGGTGCAATTTTCAATAGGATACATCCCTTGATTTCTTTTTCTGCTGCATCATTATTGGTATACTGACACCAATATTGGCATATTGACAGTCTTGTGACTTTGCTGAGTTCATGTATTAGCTCTAGCAATTTTTTGACTTTTTAAAAAATTTAAATTTGAGTTAGTTAACATATAGTCAATATTAGTTTCAGGAGTAGAATGCAAGAGTTCATCATTTATATACAACGCTCAATACTCTTCAAAACAAGTGTCCTCCTTAGTACCTGTCACCCATCTATACCATCCCCCACCACCCTTCCTCTATTAACCCTCAGTTTGTTCTGTATCCTTAAGAGCCTCTTATGTTTGTTTCTCTCTTTTCTTTCCCTTCCCACTTGTCATATTTTGTCTGTTTTGTTTCTTAAATTCCACATTTGGGTTAAATAATATGACATTTGTCTCTCTCTCATTGACTTATTTGGCTTAGCATAATACTTCTAATTCCATCCGTATCATTGCAAATAGCAAATTTTCATCTTTTTGGTAGCAGAGTTATACATATGTGTGTGTGTGTGTGAGTCTTTATCCATTCCTCAAATGATGGACAATTGGGCTTTCTCCATAGTTTGTTGATAGTGCTATTATAAACATGTAGCCCTTCAAAGATGTATTTCTGTATCATTTAGGTAAATACCTAACAGTATGATTTCTCAATTGCAGGGTAGTTCTATTTTCATGTTTTTTAATAACTTCCATAGTGTTCTCCAGAGTGGCTGCACCAGTTTGCATTCCCACCAACAGTTCAAGAGGGTTCTCCCTTCTCTGTATCTTCACCAACCCCTGTTGCTTCCCATGTTGTTAATTTTAGTCATTATTACAAGTATGAGGTGGAATCTCATCATGGATTTCATCTGTATTTTTCTAATGATGAATGATGTTGAATTTCTTTTCATTTGTATGTTAACAATCTGGATGTCCCAAAGAAGTGACTTTTAATACAAGAAATCTGAATACTATGTAGGAGGCAAGCAAGAGTGAGAAAGAGAATTTCACTCTTCATGTAGAGGAAACAGATGTATGATATGCCTGCAGCAGGAAAAATATGGTATATTAATAAGTGAAAAGAAGCAAATTAGAAAGCGACATAGAGTGAGACTATAGAAGAAAGTAGAGCAAAATCATGCAGGGCTTTTACCTGGTAGTGGTCGCCATATATATCTCTCTTCTGAACCAGAGACATAAATGTAAATCCAATCCCTGAATTCCCCATATCAAAGAAAACTCCTCCTCCTCAATAGAATTCTAAACACCTCAAATTTTTAACAGTTTATCTTCATTTAATGTCAGACATCAATACAGACATCAAGAAAGCCTAATTCAGAAAACAGTTCCTAAAGATGCATAACAGGGAATAGAGAATACTGAAAACATAATATGACTTTCATTTATTTTCAATGCATTATCAAGGGGAAGTAAATACTTAAATTTAAATAAGTATAAGTGTGTAATTTATATAAATTGTTAGATATCAATATACTGTCTTCCAATTATATAAATAAATTATGCCTTAAAATAGAAAGTAGAAACCAAGAACCTCTCCATTGTCTCTTTCTCTTAAAAGGTCTATTTCTCTCTAATTTTTTGCTTTTCTCTTTCTCTGTATCTCTTTTGAATGTCTCCCTGCAGTCCTTCTCTCTCTCTCTCTCTCCCTCTCTCTCTCTCTCTCTCTCTCTCACACACACACACACACACACTCCCCTTAAAACACAAATAAATCCCACCCCTCAGCACACACTGATAGCCAGGCCTCTTTGTTGTTGATAATTTATTTCCTAATATCTCCAACCTTTAATAGTGGAACTAATGGGTTTACAAAAACATAATATTCTAATGCGGTGTGGTATAAAGTATTATTGTTCAAAATATTCCTGTTAATTCCTGCAGAACCCAAAATTATGGAAGCATTTTCAACACCATCTCTATAATTATCTAGTTTGGCATTCACTATTGGATCAATATATGTGGATAAAAGTAACATGAGAATTTCCAAGTAGGAATTTTAAGAACCATTATGTAGTTCACAGCCAGATATATCTTCCCTTTGCTACGAGTATATACCCAAATCCCAGAAAATGGCTGTCTTTTCAGCCTGGGTTCTGGAATGAAGACACAGCAGAGCCATTTGTGAGTCATGACGCAATGTGAATTCGTAATTTTAAGGTATTCCGATATTGAGGTGCAGTGGTAATGAAACAAAACTTAATCCAAGTTGACAGGCAAACTGGATATAAAATAATCGTAAAATGACCACTTTCAGAGAATTACTACTATTATATTTATGTCTATATTTAGAATCGTTGATTTCTCTTTGTAAATTAAATCCTACCTCCATTATATATATAATATTATACATATTATTATATACAAAAATTTTGAGTATAAAATTTTCCTGATTCTCAGAATTTTTTAAAAATACAAAATCTAAGAAGAAATCAGCTTTAACCCATAGAGAGTAGAAAAAATTGAAAAATGTAACCCTATATTGAAGAAAATGTGAATAGAAACAAAAATTCAAATGTGAATTTGCAACTTAAAGAGTTGTAAATCTTCATGATGGAGGATATTCCAGAAAGTTTTAGACTTTATCTTATGGTTTTAGTATGTGCAAGACTTTATGACTTTAATCTTATGGGAACCTAGAAGGGCTTTTTTGTTTGTTTGTTTGTGTTTCTCTTATCTTTTTGTTTGGAATTCTCTTTTGTTTGGCTATTTATTTGTCTGTCTGTCTGTTTGTTTGTTTAATGAAGCAGATGTACAATATGTGTTCAGGACAGAAATAGTGCCCATGCTTTAAGGTTTTGCCTAGTCATTTTTATGTTGGTAAATGTTAAACTATAGCTTGCCAAGGAGCCCAGAATCAGGGCCCACAAACATTAACAACTGAAAATTTCTTTACCATTATATACATTTTTGCATTTACATAATACTATTTTGTCTATTACTACAACAAGAATATAAGGTACCTATGAAAATTTGTAATAAAATAATCACTTGGAAAATGGAAACATGCTGTATGATTTGTTTAAAAGGTTGACATTGTAAAAGATGTTCTAATAAATATTTTACTGCTTAATTAATTCCCTCTCTGAGCTTATAATAATCACCATAAACATATAAGAGCTTCATCTTAACATACATTAGACAGCACTTACTTAGATAATAAATATTAGCCAGGATATAATTTAGATAATTGTTCCTCTTCACAGCCTTCAAACAACACTGGCAGTAGTGAAGAAATGTCTTGCTTGACATTGAGATATTCCTGGTCTAGTTTCCAAAGAGCAGATTCAGAGATTAGAGTCCTGGAAATTTATTAAGAAATTTTTTAAGATTGACATCTGTAAGGTAAAAATAAAAGATAGTCTAGGAATAAGGAGAGATTGAACTGAAAAATGTACACTTCAATGTCCTTCTCTGGACTCATGAAGAACTCTGAAATTGTAGCGACCCTTCAAAAAGCACACTATTTGGGTGATTGGCTTAGGTTTTATACTCGACAGTGGCCCTATAATGCGCACAGCACCCAGGAACAATGGGTAGTCTTTTATGACCTCATGTCAATTTTAAAGAGCAGGTCAAAATCTGACAGCTAATACTTGCAGCATTCATAAGAATTGAGGAAATTGATCCATCAGTCCTCCATGTGCATGTATGTGGCATGTCATAATTTTCTCATTTGCATACATTAATTTTATAAATTATGGAAAATTTTTCTTAAAATAGTAATTATAGAAAAGTATTTAGTAAAATACTAATAGAATAAAATATTTTTCAGCCAGCTTAGAATTCAACTGGGTTCCTTAGAAAAAGTTGAATAAGAATGTTAGTGGAATAACTTAATATCGCATCTACCATCAATGAACAGATAGTACGACAGGTAGTGTGACTTAGAGTCTTATTATTGTTTTTGCTACACTTCTCCATTTATTGTCACACTTGGACTAGGCAGTAGTAAAAGACACCCAAGTGGATAACCTGTGTACCAAGCAACTTTCTCCCTCTTTCTTTTGTACAACAGTAGCCTTAAAATCTACTGGTGACAAAATTGGGTACGTAAAACAACGATGACTTCTCCATTTGTCTGCTCGTTACATAGCATGAGGAACCCAAGGTTAACAGGGGGCAACTCTAGTTTCAAATTCAGTGGACATTTGCAGTTTAATCTCATAAATGTTTCACTATTAGGAAAAGGGACTTCCTTTTTTAATGTTTTTAATATTTATTTTTGAGAGACAAAGAGGCAGAGCATGAGTCAGGGAGGGACAGATGGAGAGGGAGACAGAATTGGAATCAGGCTCCAGGCTATGAGATGTCAACACAGAGCCCATCGCGAGGCTTGAAACCACGGACTGCAAGGTCATGACTTGAGCCAAATTCAGATGCCTAACCGACTGAGCCACCCAGATGTTCCAGGAAAATAGACTTCTTAAGCAGCAGAGCCCAAGAACAGATGGGATGATACATATACATTTTTATCAACAATGTAGAAAACAACAGGTATTGGCAAAGATGTAGAGAAAGAAGAACCCTCCTGCACTGTTGGTCAGAATGCAAACTGGTGCAGCCATTCTGGAAAATAGTATGGAGGTTCCTCAAAAAGATAAAAATAAAACTATTTTATGATCTCATGATTACACTACTACTTATTTATCCAAAGAATACAAAACTACTAATTTAGGGCAATACACACACAGCGATGATTATAGCAGTATTATCTACAATAGCCAAACTACAGGAACAGCCCAAATGTCCATCAACTTATGAATGGAGAAAGATGTGAGATATACACATACATATAATGGAATATTACTCAGCCCTAAAAAGGATGAAATCTTGCCATTTGCAATGATGTGGATGGAACTAGAGAGTATAATGCTAAGTGAAATAAATCAGAAAAAAATAGTATATTATTTCATTCATATATGGTATTTAAGAAACAAAATAAATGAGCAAAGGGGAAAAAAGAGAAGCAAACCAAGAAACAGGCTCTTAACTATTGAGAAAAAAATATGGTTACCAAAGGGAAAGTGGGTGGGGGAATGGGTTAAAAAGGTCATAAAGATTAAAGAGTGCAATGGTTGTGATGAGCATCTAGGATTGTATGTAAATATTAAATCTGTGAAATGTACACCTGAAAATAATATTACATTGCATGTTAACTAACTGGAGTTTCAATAAAAACTTTAGAAAATCATTCTCCAAGTGAATAAGTAGAAATAATGCTAATTTTTTATACCTAGATTTATTAACTAGATCTATGTATTCTACCAAATAGGTATTCAGAATCCTATGGTGTTTAGCAATTTATACTGGAGAGTGTATGGCATTCTACCATCTCATGGTTTCCTCTTTAATCTATCACCTCAACTATATCTTTAATAAGCTGTTTCATTGCATATTAAGACAGCAAAGTTGGGGTAGTGTAGTTCAGTGTAAAAATAGTGGATCCCATGGGGATGTGCCCGCTGCTAAACTTCTTGTGGTGTAACACGAATCAACTGTACTGATAAATGTTATCTGGGTCCCAAATTCACTGAAAGCCCTTCACAGTGTTGGCTAATGTTCTAGGAGCAATAAATAAAGCCCCATATCTAGAATGCGTGTCTAATGCAGTTAAAATGAATCTCTTCCAGATGGAGTCAGATAAATATAATCAATTTTGCACTAATAGGCAAAGTAGGTTTTCTAGAAATGTCTCTAGCATCCATCTCTGTCACTGAAAACTGAATATTTGGCAGCAACTATATCCAGATCAATAGATCAATCTTGGCTGTTAGGATTTTGTGATGTGGGTACCATACACATATTTCTATCCTGCTACTTTGCTAAAACATTAATACGCACATATTGTCAACCAATAACAGAAGTTGATGGATATTAGTTGACAGAAAAAAATGTGGTTTTTTACTAGATTGTTTAGTGCTTTCTCTATAGTGGATGTTTTCCTATTGGGATACACCACACTTTACACTTAGAATTTCTTCCCACCATTATTTATTGAAAGAAATCCCAAACTTGACTCAGCTCAGTAGATGCCTGCCATGTTTATTCTCATCCTAGGAGAAATGTGGAGTTCAATCTTGGGAGAGGTATCTAAATTGCAAAATACCAGAAACATATCCTAACTCTAATACTAACCCTAACCCTAACCCCTAACCCACCCTAACCCTAGATCTGAGAAAGTGGCTGCTTGAACACACAATAAGAAACATTGAGAAGCACCTTAGTTATCCCAGAGAAGATCCCAAATATACAGGAATTAGTGGTATTTCTATAAATGGGTGTGAGGGAGAGATAAAAACAGAAGGAACTTTTGAATATCTATTTAAAGAGCAGAGACCCAAATCCACTCCTTATCTCAGCTTGGGCTCCATGTCTGTTCTCATTCCAGCAGAAGTGTGGTATTTTATTCTCTGGAGTGGTCTCCAAACTTCAGGATATCATGCACATGCACTAACCCCTAATACCTAACTCTAAATCTAACCCCAATCTTAAACTTAACCCCAAAATAAATATGGAGTTTTATTCTCTGGAGAAGTTTCTCCGCTGCAAAATACCAACCATATATCCTAATCCTAACCCTGAGTCCCTAACAATAATCCCTAGTTTTAACCTTAACACTAACTCTAACCCAAAGCCTAGTACTAACACTAGCCTTAATCCTAACCATCTGGAGAGCTCTTTGAAGCATGAAATACTACGCATATACCCTAACACTAGCCCTAACATCTCCCCCAAAAAAAACCCTCTTCACCCCATCTCTAATAAAAAATAGTCTGCTCAAAGACCATCAGTATTTCAGCCAAGATTCAGAGAGAATTTTCCCTGTCTGATGCCATCATACCTCCTACTTTCTGTGGAGACTGGAGAGGTAATTCCAGATGCGGGAAATGTTGTCTTTAAACCAAAGTTCTGTAGGTGTTTTCCCTTTTTCTTTATATTTGGAAATACAAGATACAATAATTTTTCCCTTGATCTAGATGTAGTCAGCCACTGAAACTAAGTGTTAATATCACACTATCTGAATTTAACTTTGACCTCTACCACCCAATTTTTTCTCATCTATTGTGATTATAATGATTCACTGACTTAGCAGACCATCATAATGATCTATGGGTTGTGTATGGTTTAACTTATGAACTGGGGACTAGAGACGCCATGACCCAAAGGCAAGGGTATACATGTAAACCATTGCCCATTCCAAGTTAATATTAAAACTTTGACATTTTCCCTAGATGGCAATGAGAAAGAATTTATTTTCAAGATTTTATATGCTGAGACTATGGTACAGTATTCTAAGAAATATATCACATCTGACAAACCTCTCATATATATGTCTTCAAGTATTAGTGTGTTATGTGTTATAGAAATGTTAATGTGTTCTGAGAAATGTCTACACAATCAAAGACTTTTGAGGCCTTATTTTAAAAGAGCATGATGTTTAACCCATCTCTGGGGCAAGTTATGAACGTGCACTGCTGTGAATCCCAAGTCAATGGAAATTTATTTGGATCATGTATCCTTCTTGTGATTAAAATGAACATATCTTATGGATGACTAATGATATACCAAGTGCCAGAGGCTTATGGGATATTTTCATATAATACCACATCTGCACCCACTGTGAGTGAGGCTACTACTTGATTCAGCTGTCACGTCATCTGTTTGGGTTTGCAGTGTTTAAGTTTTGAACACATTTTGGGGCAACTATCGTCTGTTTTTAAGTATTTGAGCATGGCAGTGCTCTCTGACATTCCATTCATGATGATTCCAACTTACCTTCTTATTCAAGAAGACAATATCAGGAAATTTACCTGGAATTTTCCATTAAGTTAATCTTAGTCTACAGGCTGAGAAACATAATGCCTTCTGCCATTTGACAAATGTATTTATTCCAATTATTCATCCAGAGACTTTAGAAATTATCACAGGAGATTCTGTGAATTTGAACACACACTAAGACAATGTATGCCAGGACTCATATAATCAGTTGGCCACCATCCTTCCCCCTAAGAGGGACTACAAAATGTTTTTGACTCTTCTAATACAAGTATCAGTGGGTGACTCTGAATACTGTGTTGCATATTTCACAATATCACTAAAAAAAGAGAAGATAGAATCTCTATTCTCTAGGTCTTATCATTTTTTTGAGGAATTTTTTTTTGTTACGAAAAGTGCCCAGACTTTCCTAAATGTTCCCACAGCCAGACCAATCCCACCAGGAGAGAGTCATGTGTGTTCAAAGAAGTTAGTGTGTTCAAAGAAGTTTCAGTATACTGAAAGATAAATGTCAAAGAGTTGTGTGGGGCTCCTTATTCCAACTCCAAACTTCTTAGACCTCACTAATTTGTCCAGTTGCATTATCTTAACAACTTTTCACTGTCCTTCAAATTTGTTCTCACTTCTTTCCTGATCCAATTTATATAGATTTATCATTATTGCTTTTTATAAACCTGCAACTCCCTTCTTCTGTCTTGCATTATATTTGCTTCACTGAACAACATACATTTGTTAAATGCAATACTTCACAAAATCTAAACTAGAACTTACACATCTTAAGGGTGCTGGAAACAATATACAACCAGGTTACTGTTTCCCTTTGTACCCATTCCCTTGACAGCAATATTGTGTGGGCCTTCCATCCTGCCCGGGAATCATACTACATTTCCAATTACATCCTCTGTTCCACTCTTTCATTGGCTATTGCATACTGAATTGTGTGTCCTTAAGCTTTCAAAAGTATCTCCTCATCTCTATTCTAAAATGTTGGCCTGAATTCCCATTCCTCTAAAAAATGTGTAAAGTTCTATGGGAAGAAAACTTCAAATAGGTAAACCTCACCTATCTATTTTCATCTGTGCCTATTTATTTTATTTTGTAATTATTAGAAAAATGTTGCTCAGTCTTCTGAGTCCCGACTCTACAGTTGTGCTGTATCCCATGATGGAATCAAAAACAAAGATTTTATTCAGCAACTCTCCTTTCTCTCTCTGTACCATCATGTTTGCTTCAGTTTTTATTTTATTATTTAAATTTTTAAAATGTTTATTTACTTTTAAGAGAGACAGAGCGTGAGCAGGGGAAGGGCAGAGAGAGGGAGACACAGAATCCAAAGCAGGCTCGCAGGCTCCAAGCTGTCAGCACAGAGCCTGACACGGGGCTTAAACTCACAAACTGTGAGGCCATGAGCTGAGCTGAAGTCAGATGTTCAACCAACTGAGCCACCCAGGTTCCCCAGTTTTTCTTTTATTTTTAAACAATTATTTATTTTAGAGAAATGAAAAGAGTAAGGAAGGGGAAGAGGGAAATGGAGGGAGGATCCCAAGCAGGTTCTACATGGAGCTTAACACCAGGACTGATCCCATGACCCTGGGATCATGACCTGAGCTGAAATCAAGAGCTGGATACTTAACCAACTGAGCCATCCAGGAACCACAATGGCCACATTGTGGTTAGCATACAAGTGGTCTCTGTTATATTTTATTCCATGTCATCAACTCAGATTGCTTTATCTAGAATCTGTAGTTGCTAAATCTCAAGTATCAATATGTGCAGTCATCATATCATCCTTAAATATGGCGTATACATTTAACTTCTTGATATTGCCATTTGGATATCTGAATGGTTTTTTAAATAGTGCAATTTTCCTGATCTCTATATATAACTCAAAAAATTTACTTCCTATTGCTCCAATAGTTTATTTCTCAATTAAAATACCAATGCCAAAAAAAAAGTTTAAGTTTTTATGGTTTTTTTTTCTCAAATGCCATTGATTCGCCAATCTTATTGGCTTAAATTGTACAAAAATGACATTTTTTTCTCTCCTCCCTTCCTTTGCCAAGAAATGACCACTTTTCTACTTTATACCTCTGAATTTTTTTAGTTTTCATTTTGGATCACATTTGCTTGACGCATTAGGCTAAGTGGTACACATTTTAAAACTTCATTCTGTATCGACAATATTAACATTTCTAATTAATTACAGTTGAGGGCTGTCTGTATCACTGTGAATTAAAAAATACACATTGTTTCACATACGTTTTAAACATACAATAAAATATACCAATAGAAATCATTAAGTTCAATGAACCTGGACAGTTGTACATACTTATGCAAGCACTCTAAAACAAGATATAGAATATTTCAATCGCATTAGAAAGGTTCCATATTTCCTCACAGGTCCCCAAACTCAAGCAACCACTTGTTAATTTAATTTAACTTAATTTAATAATATAACATAATATATTCTTTGTTTTACTGCATTATAGTTAACATACAGTGTTACATTAGTTTCAGCTGTACAATATAGTGATTCAAAATTTCATACGTCACTCAATGCGCATTATGACAAGTACACTCCTTAATCCCCATCACCTATTTCACCCATTCCCCCACTGAATTCCCCTCTGCTAATCATCAGTTTGTTATCTATGGTTATGTTTATTGTTTTTTCCTTTCTCTGTTATTCTCCTTCACTCTCTGTCTTTTTCTTTGCTAATTTGTTGTTTCTTAAATTCCACATATGAGTGAAATCCTATGGTATTTGTCCTTCTCTAACTTATTTCGCCTAGCATTATACTCTCTAGCTCCATCCAGATCATTGTAATGCAAGATTTCATTATTTTTTAAGATGAGTAATATTCCATTGTATATATACATCACATCTTCTCCATTCAGTAGTTTGTGGATATTTGGGCTGTTTCCATAGTTTTGCTATTGTAGATAATGCTGTTACAAACATCAGGGTGCATGTATCACTTTGAATTAATATTTTATATTCTTTGCGTATATACCTAGTTGTGCAAGAGTTGGATCGCAGGGTAGTTCTATTTTTAAATTTTTGAGGAACCTCCATACTGTTTTCTAGACTGGCTGCACCAGTTTGCATTCCCACCAACAGTGCAAGAGGAATGTCCTTCACATTCTTGCCAACACTTGCTCTTTATTGTGTTGTTGATATTAGCCATTCTGACAGGTGTGAGGTGTATCTCAGTTTTTATTTGTATTTCACTGATGATGTGTGATGTTGAGCATGTTTTCATGTTCATATGTATGGCTTCTTTGGAAAAATCTCTATTCATGCCTTTTGTCCATTTTTTAATTGTGTTGATTCACTTTGGGTGTTTTGAGTTTTATAAGTTCTTTGTATATTTTGAATACTAATCCTTCATCAGATATGTCATTTCAAAATATCTTCTCCCATTCCATAGTTTTCTTTTTAGTTTTGTTGATTGTTTCCTTTGCAGTTCAGAAGTGTTTTATTTGGATAAGAGAATATTACATAAAACTATATGCCAACAAATTGGAAAAACCTGGAGGAATTGGGCACATTCCTAGAAACATATGAACCACCAAAACTGAAACATGGAGAAGTATAAAGCTTGAACAGATCAATAATCAACAAATACATTAAATCAGTAATCAAAAATTTCTCAAAAAGCAAAAGTCCAGGACCGAGTGGCTTCATAGATGAATGCTACAAAACCTTTAAGGAATGGCTAATACCGATTCTATTCAAACAATTACAAAAAAACAGAAAAGGAAGGAAAATTTCCAAGTTCAATTTTATGAGGCGAACTTTATCCTGAGAGGAAAAACCAGACAAAGACCTACTAAAATAAATAAATAAATGAATAAATAAATAAATAAATAAATAAAATTTTAAAATGAAGAATTATAGGCCAATATCCTTGATGAACACTGAGGCAAAACTTATAAATAAAATACTACTAACCAAATCGAACAGTACATTAGAACAGTCATTCACCACAATGAAGTGGGATTTATTCCTGGGTTCTAAGACTGGTTCATTATTCACAAATAAATCAATGTAATACACTACTTTAATAAAGGAAAGGATAAGAACCATATGATCATTTCATCAGATGCATAAAAAACATTTGACAAAGTAAAGCATGAATTTATAGTAAAAATTCTCAACAAAATAGGGTTAGAATGAGCATACCTCCGCATGAGAAGGGTCATATATGAAAAACACACAGGTAATATTATTCTCAATGGAAAGCAACTGAGAGCTTTTCCTCTATGGTTAGGAATAATACAGGTTATTTCCACTCTCACGACTTTTATGCAACATAGTACTAGAAGTCCTAGCCTTAGCAATCAGACAACAAGAAATAGGCATCCAAATTGGCAGGGAAGATGTCAAATGTTTCCTATTTGCACGTGACATGATACTCTGTAAAAAAACAAAGTTTGCATCAAATAATTGCCAGAACTGATACACCAATTTAGTACAGTGATAAGATACAAAATTAACATACATAAATCTGTTGTTACACCATTACACCAATAATGAAGCAACAGACAGATAATTCATGGAATCATTCCATTTACAATTGCATGGAAAGCCAAAAACACCTAGGAATAAACCTAGCCAAAGAAGAGAAATGCCTTTACTCTGAAAACTATAGAACACTGTTGAAAGAAATTGAAGGTGATGGGAAAAAATTGGAAAAATTCCATGCCATGGATCAGAAGAACAAACATTGCAAAAATGTCTATACAACCCAAAGCAATCTACACATTGATTGTAATCCCTATCAAAACACCACCATTACTTTTCATAGAGCTAGAACAAACAATCCCAAAATTTGTATGAAATCACAAAAGGCTCTGAATAGCCAAAGCAACCTTGAAAAAAGCAACACAAAGTTGGAGACATCACTATTCCTATTCCCAAGTTTAAGTTATATTACAAAGCTGTGGTGGCCAAGACAGTATGGTATTGGCACAAAAACAGACATGTAGATTAATAGAACAGAATATAGAACAAACAAAACTAATATAAAACCCCAAAATAAACTCACAACTAAATGGCCAACTAATTTTCGACAAAACAGGAAAGAATATCCAATGGGAAAAAAGACAGTGTCTTCAACAAATGGCATCAGGAGGAGCACCTGGGTGGCTCAGTCAGTTAAGTGTCCGGCTTCAACTCAAGTCATGATCTCATGGCTTGTGGGTTTGAGCCCTGCATTGGGCTCTGTGCTGATCTGTGCTTCGGATTCTGTGTTTCCCTTCACTCTGCACCTTCCCCATTCATGCTGTGTTTCTCTCTGTCTCAATAATAATAAACATAAAAAACTTCTTTTAAAAATGGCATCAGGAAAACTGGAAAGCAATATGCAAAACAATGTAACTGTACCAATTTCTTACTCCATACACAAAAATAAATTCAAAATGGATTAAGCAACCATATGTGACACTTGAAAGCATTAAAATCCTAGAGAAGAACACATGAAGTAACCTCTTCGACACTGGTCTTAGCAACTGCTTCCTAGATATGTGTCTTGAAGTAAGGGAAACAAAGGCAAATTTAAATTTTTAGGACTTCATTTTTTACAATTGCTTGTATTTCTGCAGTGTTCGTTGTTATTTCTCCTCTTAAAATATGACTTCATTTATTTCATTTCTTTCTGTTCTTTTTTTAAATTATTCGGGCTAAAGATATTTCAATTTTATTGATCTCTTCAAAGGAACAGCTCCTGATCTTATTGTTCTGTTGTTTTGTTTTTCAGTTTCTATTTCATTTATTTCTATTCTTCTCCTGGTTTGTATTTGTTTCTTATTTTTTCTAGGTCCTTTAGGTATAAGTTTAGTTGTTTCTTTGAGTTTTTCTTTATTTTTCAGGTAGACCTGTATTGCTACATAGTTTCCTCTTAGAACTGCTTTTCTTGTATCCCAAAGATTTATACCATTGTTATTGTAATTTTCATTTGTTTCCAAGTTCTTTTTTATTTCTTCTTTGATTTATTCATTGACCCACTATTATTTAGTGGCATGTTATTAATTTCCATAAATTTGTGTTTTTTAAAGACTTTTCCTTATGGTTGATTTATAATTTCATAGTGCTGGGTCAGAAAAGATGGACAGCATGACTTCAAACTTTTTTATTTAATTGAGACTTGTTTTGTGGCTATCATGTGACCTATTCTATAGAATGTTTCATGTGTACTTGAAAAAAATGTGTACTAAGTCTTTCTGGAAAAGATGTTCTGAATATATCCATTAGATCCATCTGATTTAATATGTCATTCAAAGCCAGTTTCCTTGTTGATTTTATCTCTGGATGATCTATCCCTTGATGTATTTAGCTGTAAAGTACTCTAGTATTATTGTACTTCTATCAATTACTATCTTTATACTTGTTTTTTGCTGCTTTATGTATTTGGGTGTTTCCATATTGGGTGCATAAACATTTACATTCATTATATCTTTTTGTTGGATTGTTCCCTTTATGATTATAAAGCGGCATTCTTTTGTTTTCCTGGTACACTGCTTGTCTTAAAGTCTATTTTATCCAATATAAATATTGCTACTCCAACCGTCTTCTGATATCCATCTGCATGATAAATATTTCTCTAACCCCTCACTTTCAATCTGCAAAGATTTTTACATCTAAAATTAGTCTCTCATAAGCAGCATATAGATGAATGTTGCTTTTTTTTAAAATCTATTCTGTCACTGACTGGAGTGTTTTTTTATCCATTCTGTCACTCTGACTGGAGTGTTTACTCCCCTTACATTCAAAATAATCATTGGTAGGGATGTACTTATTGTCATTTTGTTCCTTGTTTTATGGTCGTGTGTGTAAGTCTTTTTCCTTTCTTCTCTGGCTCTCTCTCTCATGTTTTGCTGGCTTCTTTGGACTGATATACTTGGATACCTTTCTTTTAACCTTTTGCACTGTAGTTACCAGTTTTTTTATTTGTGATCAGCATTAGATTTATTTGTGACATTTTATGAATATAGCAGTCCATATTAAGTGGATGGTTTCCTAAGTTTGAACCCATCATATAAACTCTAAACCTATACTTCTCCCCCTACCGTGTTTTATGTATTATATTTTGTGAATCCACTAACTGATGTTTCATAGATATTACTAATTATACTGCTTTTCTGTTTCCTACCTTTATTAATTCTGTTTATTATCCTTGCTTTCCACTGCAAGTATCTTTTTAACATTTCTTGTGAGACTTGTTTAGTAGTCATAGTGGTTATAAATTTCTTTTTTGTGTGGTCTAGAAAACTCTTTATCTCTCTTTCTATTCTGAATGATAGCTTTTATGGATATAGTATTCTTGGTTGCATGTTTTTTCCCTTCAGTACTTTGAAGATATCATGGCACTCACTTCTGATCTGCAAAGTTTCTGTTGAAAAATCAGCAGATAGACCTATTCAAGATGGCAGAGAAGTAAGGAGTTCCATACTTCCCGCCTGCATCTATCAAACAAAGAATAGCTGAGGTCAAAAGACACTGAACCACAAGAATCTGAGAGAAAAAAAGATAGAGTCCACTAAGAAGATAGCCTTATAGGTGCATGATTGTGAACTGGGGAAGATAAAAATGGGGTGGGACACAGAAGCATGGAAGGGAGGGAGCCCCCTGTGTAGAGAGACAAAGGGAAAAGACCATCTGAAACTGCTCATAGAACTGTCCCTGGAGAATAGAAAAACCTCAGCAAGAGATGGAGAGGGAACTTATTACCCCATCTTTAACTGCAGGGCATTCGGAAAGAGATATTATCTCTAACTGCAGAGGCTTCTTTGAGCTAGATACCTTTGTCCCAGAAATTCCCTCCAGTACAGACTGTATCCAAAGGACTCAATTGGCATCAGGAGAAACTGCTTCCCTACTTGATCCCCAGCTAGGAAGAGCCCTGGTCTGGGCTTGCGGGACTGCATTTCAGACACTATTTTTACTGCACAGGGAGTAAGAGCTGGAAACAAGGCTAGGGGCCAGACATAAAGCACTGCCCACCTTGACTGCATCTGCAGCATAGTGAGATTGGACCCAAAAGAGTGATTTGCAATTCTTGGTTCAAGAAGGGGCTGGGGGCAGCCATTTTTCTCCACACAACCACCAAAGCTGGGCCTCAGGGAGCGGCCAGGAGTACTCACAGTGGGGGCAAGGCCCACCTATATGAAACCAGGCCCATCTGCATTTCATAGGTGCTTTGTTACTGGAGCTGGATAGATGCTGCAGAACAGCCCCTGACCCAATACCAGCAGAGAAACATTGCCATGATTGAATCTAGATCAATTCTTGCTATTCAGATATATTCTCCCTTATCTCGTTCTTATCTCTCACCTCCTCTGAATTGAGTATTCTGGTTATAGGTTTGCTTAGACAGTCATATCTAATCCATTTCCTTAATACATATTCTACACTTCCATCATTACCTTCCTTTCTCTCTCTCTCTGAAATAATCAGACTATATAGTTTCTCAAGGTAACATTTTTGTTATTTTATTTTCTTTTTTCACTCCTTACCTCCTGCCATAGCCTCATTTTTCTCTATCTGAATTAAACCTTTTAGTCTCTCTGCCTGGTCAGAGTTCAATTTCTGTTTCTCCCCATCTCTGTCATTTCTCTGTCTGTATATGCTCTTCTATCAGCACTGCCTCCACCCTGCTCTTTATTTGTAGCTGGGATCTCTGGTTTTATGCTTTTAGACGGTCCTTTGTCTTTTGTCTTTTGTTGTTGTTGATGATGATTTTCCCTTTTGGATTGCTTGTTTGTTGGATTTGTTTGCATGTTTGTGTACTTTTATTCCCTGTTTGTCTGCCTGTTTTCCTTTCCAGGGTTACCTCCAGAGAAAACCAATGTACACATGGTGGAGAGTCCCAAAAATTGAGGAGGGAAATAAAATAACCAAAGGCACAACAAGAGAGACCAAGATACACCATTAAAAGAACACTTCCTGAATTGGCAGGCCCTGAACACTCAGTGGTCCTCCTTTAATATAGCAATATTCACAGGTGCAGAGTGCATAACAAGCTTATAAAACTGATAAGAGACAGAAAGCTGGCCAAAATGATGAAATGGAAGAACTTTAAAAAATTCCAGGAAGAAGTTGCAGCTACAGATTTGCTCAAAACTGATATAAGCAATATAACTGAGGAAGAATTTAGAACAATTATCATAAAATTAATTGCTTGGCTTGAAAAAAGCATGGAAAACAACAGAGAATCTATTGCTACAAAGACAATGAACCTTAAAAATAGTTGTGATGAATAAAAAATGCTACAAATAAGGTGCATAATAAAATGGAGGCAGCCACTGCAAAAAATGAAGAGTCAGAGAGGAGAATGGGTGAATTAGAAGACAAAATAATAGAAAAAGAGGAAGCTGAAAAAAAAGAGAGAGAAATAGATCCAGGAGCATAAAAGGAGAATTCAAGAACTGAGTAATACAACCAAAGAGAACAATATCCATATCACAGGAATTCCTGAAGAAGAAGAAGAAGAAGAAGAGAGAGAAAAAGGCTACTTGAGAACTGGTACTTGAACAAGTTATAGCCAAGAACTTCCCCAATTTGGGGAAGAAAACAGACATTGAAATCCGAGAGGCACAGAGAACTGCCCTCAGATGTAACTTGAATCAATCTTCGGCATGATACACCATATTGAAACTGGCAAAATATAAGGATAAAGAGAGAATTCTAAAAGCAGCTATTGATAAAAGGGACCTACATACAAAGGAAGATCTATCAGAGTACTTGCAGACCCATCTACTGAAACTTGGCAGGACAGAAAGGAATGGCAGGAAATCTTCACTGTGATTAACAGAAAAAATCTGCAGCCAAGAATCCTTTATCCAGCAAGCCTGTCATTCAGAATAGAAGGGTAGATAAAGGTTTTCCCAAATAAACAAAAATTAAAAGAATTCATCACCACTAAACTAGCCCTACAAGAAATCCTAAGAAGGATACTATGAGGGAAATATTATAATAAACACAAGTTTCCAGAGACACCACTACAAGCATGAATCTTACAGAGAACACAATGACTCTCAACCCATATTTTTCAATAATAACACTGGATGTAAATGGGCTAAATGCCCCAATCAAATGACATAAGGTAGCAGAATGGATTAAAAGAAACCAAAATCCATCTACTTGCTGTCTAAAAGAGACTCCTTTTAGACCTGAGGACACCTTCATATTGAAAGTAAGGGGGTGGAGAAATATCTATCATGTGACTGGAAGTCAAAAGAAAACCAGAGTAGCCATGCTTATATCGGACAAACTGGACTTTAAAGCAAAGGCAGTAACTAGATATGAAGAAGGGCATTATATAATAATTACAGCATCTATCCATCAAGAAGAGCTAACAATTAAAAAACATCTACACAGTGAATTCGGGAAAACCCTAATACATGTGCTAATTGCAGGGGATTTTAATACTCCACTTACAACAACAGATAGATAGACTACACAGAAAATCACTAAAGAAACAATGGACCTGAATGAAACACTGGAACAGATGTATTTGACAGATATATTTAGGACTCTACATGCTGAGGCTAAGAAATTCACTTTCTTCTCAAGTCTACATGGTACATTCTCCAAGATAGACCACATACTGGGTCATAAAGCAGCTCTCCACAAATATAAAAGAATTGAGATTATACCATGCACACTTACAGATCACAATCCTATGAAACTTGAAATCAACCACAGGAAAAAGTCTGGAAAACCTCCAAAAACATGGAGGTTAAAGAACACCCTACCAAAGAATGATTGAGCCAATCAGACAATTAGATAAGAAATTAAAAAATATATAAAAACAAATGAAAATAAACATTCAACAATCCAAACTCTCTGGGATGCAACAAGTGCAGTCCTAAGAGGAAAGTATATTGAAATCCAGGCCCGTTTCAACAAACTAGAAAAAGTGAAAATACAAAATCTAACAGCCATCTAAAAAACTAGAAGCAGAATAGAAATAACACCCAAACCCAGGAGAAGAAGAGACATAACAAAGATCTTGGCAGAAATAAACAATATACAATCAAAAAAAAAAGTCAAACAGATCAATGAACCCAAGAGTTGGTTTTTTGAAAAAAAATAAACAAAATTGATAAACATCTAGCCAGGCTTCTCAAAAAGAAGAGAGTACCCAAATAGACAAAATCATGAATGAAAATGGAGCTCTTGCAACCAATGCCTCAGAAATACAAGCAATCATCAGGGAATACAGTGAATAATTATATGCAAACAAACTGGACAACCTAGAGGAACTGGACAAATTCCTAAATACACATGCACTACCAAAATTCAGATAGAAAATCTGAACAGACCCATAACCCGTGAATAAATAGAATCAGTTATCAAATTTCTCCCAACAGGTAAGAACCCTGGGCCAAAAGGCATCCCTGGGGAATTCTACCAAACATTTAAAGCAGAGTTAATACTCATTCTTCTCAATCTATTCCAAAGAATAGAAATAGAAGGAAAATTTCTGGACTCATTCTACGAAGCTGGCATCACTTTATTCTTAAACTGGACAAAGACCCAGAAAAAAAGAGAACTACAGGCCAATATCCTTGATGAATACAGATGCAAAAACACTCAACAGGAACTAGTAAATCAAATTCAATAGCATAAAATGAATTATCCACCATGATCAAGTGGGATTCATTCCTGGGCTATAGGGCTGGTTATATATTCACAAATTAATCAAGGTGATGCATCACATTAACAAAAGAAAAGAGGGGTGCCTGAGTGGCTCAGTCAGTTAAGCATCAAACTTCAGCTCAGGTCATGATCTCACATTTAGTGGTTTCGAGCCCCATGTTGGGCTCCGTGCTGACACCTAGCTCAAAGCCTGGAGCCTGTCTTCAGATTCTGTAACCAACTCTCTCTCTGTGACCCTCCCCTGCTCACTCTCTCTTTCTCTCTCTCTCTGAAAAATAAATGAAAAACATTAAAAAATTTTTTAAAAAACAAAAGAAAGACAAAAACAATCCTAAAATTTGTATGGAACCACAAAAGACCCCGAATAGCCAAAGTAATGTTGAAGAAGAAAACCAAAACGAGGGGCATCACTATCCCAGACTTTAGCCTCTACTCCAAAGCTGTCATCATCAAGACAGTATGGTATTGGCACAAAACCAGACACATGGACCAATGGAATAGAGAACCTAGAATTTGACCCAGAGATGTATGGCCAATTAATTTTTGACAAAGCAGGAAAGAGAATCCAATGGAAAAGAGACAGCATCTTTAACAGATGGTGCTGGGAGAACTGGATAGCAATATACAAATGAATGAAATTAGACCACTTTCTTACACCATACACACTCTGAGGTTTATTAGCATTATCTACACTAGTAAAACTATGGAAACAGCCCACGTATCCATCAATTGATGACTGGAGAAAGATGTGCTGTATGTATACAATGGAATATTACTCAGCCATAAAAAAAGAATAAAATCTAGCCATTTGCTAAGATGTGGCTTGAGCTAGACCATGTTATGCTAAGTGACATAAATATCAGAGAAAGGAAAATACCACAAAACAAATAAGCAAAGGAGAAAGAGAGAGAGAGATGCAAACCAGAAAACAGACTCCTAACTATATAGAACATACTGATGATTACCAGAGGGGAGGTAGGTGAGGGGATGGGATAAATAAGTGATGATGGGGATTAAGTGGTACACTTGTGCTAAGAACCGGGTGTTTATATGTGTGTTGCATCACTATATGATATACCTGAAGCTAATATTACATTGTATGTTAACCAACTGGAATTTAAATAAAAACTTAACAAAAACTAAAGTTCCTGTTGTTAAGTCATGTTGAATATTAGAATTTACAAAATTTGGCCCCTGTGTTTTTCAAAGCCAATTTCTATGGGGATTTGACTTCCCAGTGCAGTTCTTTCATGCCTGGAGTGCCTAGTGTGGTCTGTTCCTCTCCTTCTCCATGCCCATGGCATCTCTCCCACCCATGGACAACCCAGTGGGTATTTTTGGCTCCTGACCACATGTTCATCCTTTCTTTCCTCTTTGATTGTGGCCTCTTCTCTATATGTACTTGTGGAGAGTCTGCTCTGGTAGTTTTTGGGTGGGTTTCTGGGCTATTTACACTGATGTGGATGCTAAGTTGTATACATGAAACAAGGTGAGCATAGAGTCCTCCTATTCTGTCATCTGCCCCAGAAGTTCCCATCTGAGGTTGTTATGTGCTTTTCTTCTAGACTTGTTCTTCCAGAGAGTCATAGAGATCCTGATTTTGCACTCGGTAGAGTGAAGAAAAATTAGTTCTTTTGTTGGTGTCCCACATAACTAGGAAGACCAGAATCTTATAAACACATACTTTCCATTTACACTTCAAATTACTCACAGGCTGTGAAGATTTTTATGGTCCTAGGCTATGTTGACTTGGGGTATGGGGGATGTGGGTAAACTCAAACTATTTCTCTTACCTGCTCTGAAGAATCCAAAATTTTTTGTTTGTTTCAACAGAGTGCTGCAGCTTCTCCTCTGGAAGCCTGGACTTCCCCAAAAGTGGTTTATCCAGAGGTGACTGCCAAAGTCAGTGTTCCCCAGGAACTTTCAGACTATAGTGGGGAAAAGCTAATCCATTTTACTGGCATTACAAGATCCACAGATGGGTTTGAGGTCTAGCTGCATATTACCTAACTCATTGGTGGGTAACACTACTCCCAGATTCTTTAACATATAATATCTCCTCAAGGGTAATTCTGCCTGTGGATAGATGGCAACTTTTTGTTGTTGAGGAAAATAAAACAACGTCTTATGCTGCCATCATGCTAATACCACTCCTGCAATTGCTATTCCTTCTTGCCATACATTACATATTCTCCTCCTTTTACTTTTGTTGTACGAAGTTGTCTAATTTAAAATATTTTACATATTAATGTTTCTATTCATTTTATTTTTTAATTTTTATTTGTTTTTGAGAGACAGAAAGAGGTAGAGAATGAGAGGAGGAGATAGAGAGAGAGATATTAAAAATATGAGACAGAATATGAAAAAACAGAGAGATAGAATATGCAAAAGGCATTAGTCTCTGAGGTGTCAGCACAGAGCCTGGCATGGGACTCAAACTGACAAACCACGAGATCACAACCTGAGCTAAAGTCTGACACTTAACTGACTGAGCCACCCAGGCACCCCAATATGTTTCTATTCCTAAATATCAGTTTTATTCAGGAATTGGTTTTGAAGTATATTTCAAGATTTTCAGATATTTTGTACATGTTACACTTTTCTATAACAATAAACTTTTAAATAGTCATATATACCTATGCTACTTTTCATTGCATGTGTGAAATAAAAGTTGGTCGTTTTCTTCCATTCTATCCTTAAGTGCAAAAACCTGTTTTATAAATAATTTTTTCTTGTGTAAATGTTTATTTGGATTTTCAATCACCATGGACTATTTTTAATTTTTTAATTTATTTATTATTGAGAGACAGAGAGAGACAGACCATGAGCATGAGAGGGATATAGAGAGGGGGAGACACAGACTCTGAAGCATGCTCCAGGCTCCAAGCTGTCAGCACAGAGCCCGATGTGTGGCTCAAACCCACAAACCGTGAGATCATGACCCAAGCCAAAGTTGGACGCCTACCCGACTAAGCCACCCAGGGGCCCCTCCAGGGACTATTTTTAGTTATCTAACAGCATGCACAAGTAATTTAAGAGGGAAGAAGTATATTATTTTTATTCTTTCTAATTTTCTTTCATCTCTATTATGTCTCCAGTGATATTGTGTCCACAGATGGCACAAGACACTCACAAAACATTTGTGAAGTCAATAAGTAAACCAATGACTTTTACAACTTTTTAATATATAATCAATAAGTAAACTACTGAATTATGTTCATGGGTAATCCGCTAAACATTACACTGGAAACAAAGTGGCAGATCACTTCATTGACTGAAAACAAGGAAGTGGTTTTTTTGTTATCATTCTTCAGGTTTTTGTAACATTTTGGACTAGAAGATAATTACCTGCAAAAATAGAACCTCCAGGGGATCTCCAAGACACCTTGCTCCTTTTGCTTTATCCTTCAATTGAAATAAAATTGCTCACTTTTTTTTTTTTGCATTTCCCAATAACCACAGTGTTATATAACTGGAGAGTTACTCTAAGTGGGGAAGTATGAGAATATCTCAGTGAATGGCTGGTGTGTAGGTGGCTCCAGGGCGGGCTTATAATTTGCCAATATAGCCACCGACTTGTTTTCCTACACTGGTAAGTTACTTACATTGAGGTAGGATGGTTAGAAAAGGAACAAGCTGTATTTGAAGATACACAAATTGCCATTGTGCTCTCTTTAGTCTCAAAACTATGGTACTGTAAATTTATGTAGATTATTTATGACAGAGACACACACACACACATGCACACAACTGATTCTTTAATGTTTTGTTGCAGAAATTTTATTGCACACAATTTCATTTCACATATCACACATCCTCATATTAAAAGGCATAAAAAAGTATTGGATTAATTTCTTAAATATTATTTTACAATAAACATTATAGTTTAATGATTTCACATCTTTAGAATGTTTGTGTTAATAGGGGAAGCCTTAAGGAAGCTACAGCCTATTTAGAACTAAAATCAACAAACTGATTCATGTATTAAATCTACCATGGACAACAGTGAGTCTCTAGTGCTATAATCTGATAAAAACAGGAGAGACAGAGGAAGCCTAGAAAAGAGAGAAAGCAAGAATGAGAGAGAGAGGGAGGTGAGTTCTGCTCAACATTTGGGTAACTTTGGGCTAAAACCATGAAAATGAAATGTGTGCTTCTAATTTACTAATGAATCACCAATTATTCTGACATTAGAGATTATGGAAAGTATAAGTAGCAAAATTGTCTTTGTGATTCAGTGAGCAGAGTATATTCTTTAACATTCTCTGAAAATTTAATAACAAATTGGTAATAATTTTTCCTGTTTTTACATTTTCAATATTAAATAATCAAAAGTTTGATACTGAAAATGAAAAAATGAAATCAGTAGACAATTGTATACCAAAGATTTAACTAAAATACAACAAAGGCAATGAATAAAATGCCATGGAAAGTAAATTAGAATTTCAAAATTGAAAAAAGGCTTTAAACAGGAAAAACGTCATAAACCATACCAAAATATTATCTTTTAATTAAAGAATTTATGTGATTAGATGACATATTAAAAGTTAAAGGTCAGTAATGTATAAATGTCTCATATATTTAGCAGAAAAAATAAACATACCAAGTTTTTAAAATGGCACAAATATTTTGATAAAGAAGCATTTGAATAAAGAAGTAAACAATAATTAAAATGCAAATTAAATTTAGATTGAGGATCTTCACCTTTTTTCTTCCTGAATTATAGACCAGATAAGTGGATGATTATAAGTGATATGGTGATGAAAGTTGATATGTACGGTAGCTCTTTTATAGGATGCGGCTACAATACATAACTCCGATACAAATAGTATTTTTTAAAGTTTATTTATTTATGAGAGACAGAGACAGCATGAATGGGGGAGAGGTACAGAGGGAGACACAGAATCCAAAGCAGACTCCAGGCTCTGAGCTGTCAGCAGAGAGCCCAATGTGGGGCTTGAATCCAGACCATGAAATCATGACCTGAGCCGAATTCGGATCCCCAACTGATTGAGCCACCAGGCGCCCCCAAGCAGTATTTTTTTAATCAAAATAAATCATCATTTATGTAAACACTTTAAAGAATATTACATTTAAAATAATATAAAATTATTATGGGATTTATTAAAATAATATGGATCTTTATGTTTATAAGAATATTTTAAGTATAGAAAGAAATGAGAATATGTGTACAATATAAGATTTAGGGAAACAGAACTATACAGAGCGTAATTCTACTCTATATTTGATATATTTTATGTAGTCTATCTATGTATATCTATAAACATTATTTATTAAAATATATATTAAAAGAAATAAAAATTTCACAGTAAATTTTATACTTGATGTTGGGATTATATATGCTTGTTTTTCTCTTCTGCTATATGTGATAAATTATCGATAGTATCCATAATACAATTATGGAGTGAAAATTATATTTAAAAATAATTTAAATGTATTTTAAAAAACACATAATACCATTGAATTGAATTTGTTTCTTTCTTTCCATAATGAAAAACTGAACTCATGAAACAATTTCAAAACAAGGACCAGATGAACAATTTGAACATTCTTCTCCAAATTCCACAGTTTAATACAGTATTGCATTCTGAGCCAGGTGAATAAGTAAAATTTTTATCACCAAGAACACTAAGAAAACTAAACGGAATTGACATTATGGGGTTAATTTAGATTGTCCTACAGTGAAAACTTAGATCAGTTCAGTTCATGATCACAGTAACTTAGAATAGAAAAACTGAGTTTGGCTGATACGTCTGACCACATCCCGTGGAGACAGCTTTGCGTTTCCCAGGCAGCTGGACTCCTTGGAGCTTGCACATTTCGTCAGTATCCGATTTTTTATTCTTCTATGTCCCCTTGTGTGAAACAATCTTCCTCTGTTTCTTACATCCTCCATTGTTATCCTCAATTAAAACTCACTATGTATTTTTTTTCATTTTTTAGGTTTTATCATTGAAATAATTAAATCCTCATGATTTATTTGCTCATTTCTTTACTTGCTGTCTCTGTCTCCTATAGGCATTGGAACACTGGATTAACATGGACTTGTACAAAGTGTATTCCACATCATTATTCAGTGTCTGTACGGCACTGAATGAATACCTATGAGGTTGTTTCCAAATAGAAGCAGACCCCTGCACTCTTTGGCTACTTGCAAAAGTTAACCTTCATAATCTATAACTAAGTTTCCTTCACTTAACAGCATTTTTTTTAACTCTTGTGAATTTTACATATTTGTATACTCTGGACTATTCCACAGTTGCTGGAAGACAGAAAATTAATATCCAGCACATTGTGCTAGGAATCCATTATCTTACTTTAGTATTTCATAGCTAACACAGCTGCACTGTTACCCTCCTGCACATGAAGTAAATATTTAAAATAAGTATATATTTCATTTTTGTTACTATAATTTATTTCTATGTTACAGTTATTGCTTTTGATTGAAATTTATTTAGTCTAATTGATAATTGGGTAGAATAATAATGGACTTGCATGGGCAAAATTATACAGCATATGTGATGTTTTCATTTCACTACTTTTATCATGTTTAGCATTTTGTGCTTAAAAGTAAAAGGCAGAAATATACTGTTATTTTTATAAGTTGGACCTGAATCCACTGATGTGGGAATTATTATAGCCATTTCTTAGATAAAAATAATGGCTGAAGTTTATTAAGTTGTTTATTTAAAGAAATTTAAATTACTCAAGATAAAACTTTAGTTAATACCATGTATTCAATATAGATTTTCCTTCCCTAAAATCTGATATGTCTCTTATGGTTCTTCAGACACTCAGAAAATAAAAGTTAAGCTTTCATTGTTTAGCATCTACACTAATAACAGAGAAGTCTCATTTCTGGGATAATTCCATTTCCTATGTTTCTATAAGCATTACCAAATATGAAAATAACACCACAATATACAAGGACACTACATATTTGAAAAGTAAAACTTGATTTTCAACATGTCATCACAAATATTTTAGAGAGCTATTACATATATTGCTGAAAGAGCAATCTAGGAGAAACATGCACATAATCTAAGCTAACTGTGTCAGAGTATCTACAGAGAATGTTATGTCAGATTTAGGGATAAATCTCAAGGGCAGTATCTTATGAATACCTCTTTTGTATAAAAGGCACAGTCTTATGGAAGAGAAGTTGTATCCTATTGGTTTAATATAAGAGAAAACACTCATATATCTCCTATCCTAAGGCCTACTGGAAAGCTAATAATGCTTGACTTCTCTAAATAAGTATCAGAATAATCTTCAAAAATTCATTCACAAAATTTTTGTTACAATGATATTCAAACTCCATTGCCAAAAGCACCAGTGATGACTAACAAGAGTCTCCCAATTGGCTTCATTCTTCTCGGTTTTTCTGAGTGGCCTCATCTAGAAATGATTCTTTTTTGGATTGTGATCATCTTATACACAATGATTATCCTCTCCAACTCAACTATTATCTTGCTTTCTTGTGTGGACCCTCGTCTTTACACTCCCATGTATTTCTTTCTTAGCAATCTTTCCTTCTTGGATCTCTGCTTTACCACAACCACTGTGCCTCATATGTTGTCCAATTTGTGGGGACCAGGCAAGATCATCACCTACACAGGCTGTGTCATCCAACTCTGCATGTTGCTCTGTCTTGGTGCCACAGAATGTGTCATGTTGGTGGTGATGGCCTTTGATCGCTACATTGCTATCTGCCAACCCCTGCACTATACCATCATTATGGATCGTCAGTTCTGTTGGAAGCTGGTGCTAATAGCCTGGATCTCTGGCCTAACAGAATCTGTTACCCAAATTCCTGTCAGTCTTCAGCTTCCCTTCTGCACTCACCACCGCCTAGATGACTTCCTGTGTGAGGTTCCTGCCCTCATACGCTTGACATGTGGAGACACCTCAGCCATTGAATGGCAGATGACAGTCTCTGCTGTTCTTTTCACCGTTGTACCACTGGGGTTGATCCTGACTTCTTACGGCTACATAGCTCAAGCTTTAGGTAAAATCCAGTCCAAGGATGGAAGACAGAAAGCCATTGCCACCTGCTCCTCCCATTTAATTGTGGTCTTCATGTTTTATGGAACAGTGGCACCAGTGTATACATACCCTAAGAATCACTTTGCTTCAAATTATAGCAAGTTCTTTACCTTCTTCTACACTGTGGTCACACCATTGTTAAACCCTCTGATCTATTCCTTAAGGAACAAAGATGTAAAAGATGCCCTGCTGCAACTGCTAAGAAGAGGATCACCATAAGAAAAAGGTAGAGGGCACCTGGGAGGCTCGGTTGTTTCATCATCTGACTTTGGCTCCTGTCATGATCTCATGGTTCATGAGTTCGAGCCCCACATTGGGCTCTGTGCTGACAGCTCAGAGCCTGAAGCCTGCTTCGGATTCTGTGTCTCCCTCTCTCTCTGCCCCTACACCACTCATGCTCTCTCTCTCTCTCTCTCTCTCTCTCTCAAAAATAAATAAACATTTAAAAAATAAAAATAAATAAAACCTATATTTTTCTGAAATGAGTATTACTACCCAGCATTTTTTAGAAATTTTCACTGCCTTTTGCATGGAGTATCTTCTTCAATGTCTCCACTTTCAGGGTATATATGCTAATATGTCTTAAGTGAGTCTCTTGTAGGCAGCATATAGATGGATATTTTAAAAATCCATTCAGTCACTCTATGTCTTTTGATCAGAGCATTTATTTAAAGTGATTATTGATAAGAATGTATTGATTGTCATTTTATCAAGTATTTTCCAGTTGTTCACTTGCTTTGTTTGTTTGTTTGTTTGTTTGTTTGTTTATTGTAGTTCTTTATTCCTTTTTCTCTTACTTACTTCTCTTGTGGTTTGATGGTTTTCTTTTTGTTATGTTTAATTTTGTTTTTGTATCTATTATAGGTTTTTTATTGGTGGTTACCATGGGTTTTATATACAACATGTGTATGGCAGTCTATATTAAGTTGCCACTTAAGTCTGAACATATTGTAAAAGCACTACATTTTTACTTTCTCCTCCACCTTTTATGCATACAATGCCATATTTCGCATAGTTTTTATTTTGTGTATCTCTGGACTAATTTTTGTACATAGAATTGATTTTCCTACTTTTTTGCTATAAACCTTCATACTGGCTTTTTAAATGGTTCACCTACTACTTTTACTGTATCTTTGCCTTTACCTGATTTTTTTCTTTTTATAATTTCCTTTTTGTACTTACTATTTTTCTTTCCACTTAAAGAACTCCCTTTAACACTTCCCGTTTTAAAAGTCTTTTATTTAAATTCCAGGTAGTTAGCATACAGTCTAATATTACTTTCAGGTGTACTATATAGTGATTCAAGTTATATAACAGCCCATGCTCCAGTGTAGTGGAGATGAGCTCCTTTAACTTTTGTTTGGGAAATATTTTCTCTCTCCTAATCTGAATGATAATATTGCTGAGTACTCTTGGTTATAGGTTTTTCCCTTTCAGCACTTTTAATATATTATGCAAGTCCCTTCTGGTCTCACAGTTTCTAAAAAAAAAAAAAGTCAGCTGATATATTTATGGGGTTTTCTTGTATGTAATCTTTTTTTGTTGCTTTTAAGATTCTTTCTTAATCTATAATATTTTCAATTCTAATTACTATGTATCTTGGTCTGGACCTTCATGGTTTCATCTTGTTTGGAGCTCTCTGAACTTCCTACCTGGATGTCTGTTTCCATCCCCAGGTTAGGAAAGTTTTCCACTACCATTTATTCCAGAAATAACTTTTGTTCCCCACCCCACTTCTTCACCTCTTTCTTCTCCTGGGA
The DNA here is from genome assembly GCA_004023845.1 of Helogale parvula. Lineage (NCBI taxonomy): Eukaryota > Metazoa > Chordata > Mammalia > Carnivora > Herpestidae > Helogale > Helogale parvula. The sequence continues at coordinate 17,055 of PJEM01011717.1, read as the reverse complement.
CTTCTATAACAAAAATATTATTATGCTTGATAATGTCAAGTATTCTCTTTCTTAATAAGGCTTCATTTGTTAATATTCCTTGTTCATAATGTTCAGCTTGGTTTCTTTCCATTACTTTGTCTTCCAGTTTGCTGACATTCTGCATCCTCTGATTTTCTTTTGATTTCCTCTAATGTATTTTTTCATTTCAATTACAATATTCTCTGATGTGTACTTTTGAATATTTTCTATCTTTGTTAGAATTTTCACCAAGTTTTCATTCACTCTTCCCTCGAGTCCAGTATCTTTATAACCATTATTTTGAATTTTTTATCCAGCCTATTGTTTATATCAAATTTGGTTTTTTCTTGTTCTTTCCTTTAGGATATAGTTCTCTGTCTTCTCATTTGGTCTAATTCTCTACTTGTTCCTATGTATTAGGTAGGTTAGCTACATGACCTGATATTGAAAGTAGTGGTCTTGTGTAGAAGAGGTCCTGTGATGCCCTATAGTGCCATTGCTCCTGGCCACCAGGACCATGTGTTCCAGAGGTATTCTCTGTGTGGTCTGTGTGAACCTTCTTGTTGTGACTGAACTACAATTTCTGTACACACACCACTGGAAGTGGCTGACCCTTGGATCATCTAGCTGAAATGACTTGCTTCCTTCAGAGCCTACTGAGAAGTCCAGCTACAACAACTGGTGAGTGGTTCTGGCATTCAGACTGGTTGTCTGCACTTAGCTGCTGGGATGACTGTGGGCTCACTGATGGGCAGGACTTGCTCTCTGTGTGGCCAGCTGAGAGGATTGTGTGCAGGAACTATGAACACACTAGTATATAGGATTATCTTCCCCCGTTCCCAGGTTAGCAGTCACTTTGGAAAAGTGTTTTTGTAGTTTCAGGGAACCCTGCTGGGTACGGGAACTACCCTGGTGGGATTTTTTCAGGGCAGTCATTTTGGGTATAACTGACCCACAGGAATGCATTGGGGGTGCACATGTGATGTTCAAGATAAATGGAAAGTGGTAGCCCTGACTAGCACAAGTGTCATGATCTAGAAAGAAAAAAAAAGGCACATACCAGCTCCTTTGATGTCAGAGCACAAAGCTCCTCCAGTAAGTGTCCTAAAATTAGTCAATAAATCATCATTTATTGACCATGCTGGCTCTTTAAGACTAAGTATTTTGTTTCTTATTCCCTTCCTCTTCTTCCTGAGTTAAGCACCAATGAATTTCAAAGCCAGACATTGTGAGTACTCATCTTCCCACTGAGAGTGCCCAGGCCCAAGTTTGCCTGTTGTGGGGGATGATAATCTCACTTTTCTGTACTTGAAATGCCTTCACATTTGTGGTTAGTCACATATGGATTTGGTTCCTGATCATGACTCCCCTCCCATATAATTTTGATGTTGTCTTCTCTCTACACTAGCTGTGGAAGATCTGTTGTGGCGGTGTTCAGGTTGTTTTCAGGGAGAGTTTCAATACATGTAGTTTTTGTCTCAGTGTGTTTGTGAGATAAGGTTAGCTCAGGACCCTCCTACTCTCCCATTTTCTGTGGCACAATTTCAATACCTTTTTTTTTATTAAAGATACTTTCACTGATAAAAAATATGACAAATATCATAGTTTATATCTTGATTTTCATTACTACTATGTAACTTTCTTTCCAGAATAGTATTCCATAATATATTTTGTTCCTCCCAAAAAAAATGAGAAAAAGAAACACAGAAATATGTCTAAAGAGATGCAAAAGGTTTTTTAGCATTCAGTAGTTGACATTAATAATGCAAATTAAAGTGTAATCTTTAGAATCATTTTAGTGACAGTTGATTTCTATCCCTCATTTTTTTCTCATAAAATAATGCTGAAGAACAATTATAACATGAAGACTTTGGTTTAGTTGCAGAAATATTATTGAGAGGGTGGGAGATAAAATGGCAGTGTAGTGGGAGGACCCTAGGCTCTCCTCAAACACAGCTAGATAACTATCAAACCATTCTGAATATCTCATAAAGTAACCTGAGGAGTGACAGAATAAGCTCCACAACTAAAGGGAAAAAAGAGACCACATCAAGGAAAGTAGTAAGTGCAGGGATTGGTCTAATAGAAGAAATGAACTCTAGGTGGTGCATACAGGAAAAGCAGTGGTCACAGAGAAAGAGGACAGAGAGATGAGTACACAGATGAATGCACAATAAGAACACTTCCTCAAAGTCATTGTTTGGGAAAATGATAGGGACTGATATTCCTGAGTTTCTGGAATCCATGGGGCTTGTAGTTTTGAGGGTTAGCAGGCTAGGATGGGCTAGAGCCCTGAAGGCTCTTCCCTACTCCTGGAGAGAAGGCAGACAAACAGCCTGGGGGCAGACAATTGTAGACACAGCTACCTGAGGAATACTTGGGGCACACAAGGGGGATATTATTCAGTCTCCTTAAGGCTTGTACCTGAGAGGTAGCCTTCACAGACACTCCTCTCCATGGACAAAGGAGCCAGATAGCACTATTTCCCTCTCCCACCCCTCAGCATAAATGCAGAGCCACTTGCAGAGGCACCTTGGCCCCAATACCTGCTACCTAGCCTGCTTGTAACCAAGTCCCATGCCCCTGAACTTTGACACAACTGTCCTTCTCTGTAAAATCTGCCACAGTCCAGCACAAGATTCTCACCCAGAAGACTGGTGTCCACATCACATCCCTAAAGTCAAGAGTTTTAAAAGTCAGCAGGATTGACTGGGACAGAACTGGGAAGGCACGGTGTTGTTCTTGGAGAGAAAGCAAGCAAACAACCTGGAGGCAGATAGTGTGGAAACGCCTATCTGAGGAATGCTTAGGACACACAGCAGGGAGATTACTCACTCTTGTAGGAGTGTTTCCCTGAAAGGCAGCAGGATGAGACACCCTTCTCCAGGGAAAAGTAGCTGCCTTACTCCACTTCCCTTACCCACCCCTCAGCATGAACACAGAGCCACCTGTGGTAAACAGCATAGCACCAACAGTGACTGCCTAACCTGCTTACAACTGAAAGGACACAGGTCTGAACCAAACTGACTCCATGACAGGCTTTAAGTTTCCCCTCTGACCTTAAAGGCCTAAGTTTTAGTTTTCCTGAAACTATCAGGCAGTTAGTTACACATTGCCTAGAGCAAGAGAGACCACCCTTGTAACACCCAATTAGAAGCAGCCAGCTAACACCCTTAACATTCCTAAGGGCAGGCCTATAGATGGAAACCATTGATAGTTACCTGCTGTTTAATACTAGATTAACCAGTTACTCACCCCATGTGGGGGTCCTGGGTCCACTCTGTAGTTGGTTATTTTCAAAGATACTATAAATATTGTGATTGGGTCCCGCCAAAAGTAACAAACTCTCTAAACAAAATGTTTGGTTAAAGTTGTCAATGCTGATATACGACAATGATTGGATCACTGTACCTATGTCACAATTTCTTATAACACCCCCTTCCCAAACCCCATAAAAACCCTGCTCAGCCCTTGTTCGGGGCTCTCAGCATGGATCCACTGCACTGGTGAAGTCTGTGAACCCAAGCTTAAGCTCAGAAAACTTAAGCCTATAATAATAAATGCCCTTTGCTTTTGCATGTGTGACTCAGTCTCCCTGGTGGTCTCCGGTTTTGGGGGACGATGTTGCGATCTGGGCATAACACAGCAAGGGTCACATCCCAGTGAACTGGCCTTACTGGATATTTGGTCAAGTTTGCTTCAGCTCCAATACAATAGGGTCTTTCCCAGATGACCAGCAGAAACACCAGCCCACAACAGGACTCCTGACCTGAGCATTCTATGAGGCTTCAATTCTAGTGGACGTAGTATCAGGTCTCGTTTTCTCTTTTTTTTTTTCTAATGTTTATTTATTTTTGAAAGAAACAGAGAGCAAGCAGGAGAGAGGCAGAGAGAGAAGGAGACAAAGAATCCGCAGCAGGCTCCAGGCTGTCGGCACAGAGCCTGATGTGGGGCTCGAACCTACAGATCGTGAGATCATGACCTGAGCCGATGTCAGACACTTAACTGATTGAGCCACTCAGATGCCCCCTCAGGTCTCATTTTCAATCAGACTACAGCACATTTAGTTAAAATTCACCACCCTCTGACGAAGGGCCAACCTTTGCAGATAACTCAGGCAAGGAGAATCTTTGCAGATGACTAGCCTGTAGGATAGGGCAGCCAAAACACAACAGCAGAGTATATGTAGGACACACCACAGACATTCCTGAAGAGCCAGGCTTTGGACACTATATGACTATTCTTCATAAACCCATTAGTATCAGAAGCAGGAAACATAACAGGCTTTCCTAACACAAAGAAGACAGACACTTACATAAAATGTCAAGATGGAGGAATTAATCTCAAATGAAAGAACAAGATAAGTTCACAACCAGATATCTAAGTAAAGCGTATATAAAGAACATACCTGTTGGAGAACTTAAGACAATAATCATAAGGAAATTCACTAGGTATGAGAAAAGAATGGAAGATGTCAGGGAAGATATTACCACAGAGCTAAAAGAGTTAAAAAGTAATCACCCAGAAATGAAAAATGCGTTTGAAACAGATTTGATGCAATGAACATGAGGATGAAAGAAACAGGAATGAATAATGATATAGAAGATAAATAATGAGAAAAAAATGAAGTTGAACAAAAGAGAGAAAGAATTAAAGAACATGAGAATACACATAGGCGACTCAGACTCCATCAAATGTAATAACATTCATATAATAAGAGTCCTCAAAGTCTCTCTTGAAGAAGAGAGACAGAGGAGGACAGAAAATCATTAAGAGGAAATAGTCGCTGAAAACTTCCTAATATGGGCAAGATAACAGACATCCATCCAGGAGTTACAGAGAACTCCCAGAAAAATCAACAAAAGCAGGCCAACACCAAGACATATTATAATTAATTTGCAAAGCATAGCAATAAAGAAAATAACTCTGCAGGAAGAAAGACAAAAGACATCTCTAACTTAGAAGGGAAGACCCACAAGGCTACCTGCAGATCTCTCAACAGAAACTAGACAAGCCAGAGGGAGTGGCATAATCTATTTAATGTGCTTGATGGGAAGAATCTGCAAACAAGAATACTCTATCCAGCCATACTATCATTGAGAATAGAAGGAGAAATATTTTTCCCAGATAAGCAGAAACTAAAGGAGTTTATAACCACTAAACCAGCCCTGCAAAAAATATTAAAAAAGACACTTTGAGTAGAAAAGAAAGACCAAAAGTGAAAAAGAGAAGAAGGGATCAGAGAAAATATCTGGAAATAATGAAACAAAAAACAAGGAATAAAATGTCATTAAATACATATCTACCAATAATCACTCCAAATATAAATAAACCAAATGTTCGAAAACAAAACAAAGGCTTCAGGATAAATTTTTTAAAATGACCCATCTATAGATTGCCTACAAGGGAATCATTTTAGACCTCAAGACACAGGCATATTGAAAGTGAGGGTATAGAAAAGCATTTAACATGAAAAAAAAAATCAAAAGAAAGTCAGAATAGTCGAACTTGCATCAAATAATTTTATTTTATTTTTTTAGTTTATTGTCAAATTGGTTTCCATACAACACCCAGTGCTCTTCCTGACAAGTGCCTTTCTCCATCATCACCACCTATTTCCCCCCGCCCCTTCCCCTTCAATCCTCACTTTATTTATAATATTCAATAGTCTCTCATGTTTTGCATCTCTCTCTCCCCAACTCTCTTTCCCTCTTCCCCTCCCCCTGGTCCTCCATTGGGTTTCTCCTGTTCTGCTGTTAGACCTATGAGCCCAAACATATGGTATCTGTCCTTCTTGGCCTGACTTATTTCGCTTAGCATGACACCCTCGAGGTCCATTCACTTTCCTACAAATGGCCAGATTTCATTCTTTTTCATTGCCATTAACACTCCACTGTATATATATACAACTTCTTCTTGATCCACTCATCAGATGATGGACATTTAGGCTCCCTCCATGTTTTGGCTATTGTTGACACTGCTGCCATGAATATTGGGGTACATGTGCTCTTATGCATCAGCACTTCTGTATCCCTTGGGTAAATTTATAGCGGTGCTATTGCTGGGTCCTAAGGGAGTTCTAATGATAGTTTTATGAGGAAGTTCCACACTGGTTTCCAGAGCAGCTGTACAAGTTTACATTCCCACCAACAGTGTAGGAGGGTGCCCATCTCTCCACACCCTCGCCAGCATCTATAGTCTCTTGATTTGTTCATTTTAGCCTCTCTGACTGGCATGAGGTGGTATCTCAGTGTGGTTTTGCTTCGTGTTTCCCTGATGAGAAGTGATGTTGAGCATCATTTCATGTGCCTGTTGTCCATCTGGATGTCCCCTTTGGAGAAGTGTCTGTTTATGTCTTCTGCTCATTTCTTCACTGGGTTATTTGGTTTTTGGGTGTGGAGTTTGGTGAGTACCTTGTAGATTTTGTACACTAGCTCTTTATCTGATATGTCATTTGCAACTATCTGTTCCCATTCTGTAGGTTGTCTATTAGTTTTCTTGATTGTATCCTTTGCAGTGCAGAAGCTTTTTATCTTGATGAAGTCCCAAAAATTCAGTTTTGCTTTCATTTCCCTTGCCTTTGGAGATGTGTCAAGTAGGAAATTGCTGCAGTGGAGGCCTACGAGGTTTTTTCCTACTTTCTCCTCGAGGGTTTTGATGGTTTCCTGTCTCACATTCAAGTCCTTCAGCCATTTTGAGTTAATTTTTGTGTATGGTGAAAGAAAGTGGTCTAGTTTCATTCTTCTGCATGTTGCTGTCCAGTTCTCCTAGCACCACCTGCTAAAGAGGCAGTCCTTTTTCCATCGCATACTCTTTTGTGGTTCCATACGAACTTGAGGATAGCTTGTTCTACCTTTGAGAAGAACGCTAGTGCAATTTTGATGGGGATTGCATTGAATGTGTAGATAATTTTGGGTAGTAATGACATTTTCACAATATTTGTTCTTCCGATCCATGAACAGGGAATGTTTTTCCATTTCCTGGTGTCTTCTTCAATCTCTTTCAGAAGTTTTCTATAGTTTTCATCATATAGGTCTTATACATCCTTGGTTAGGTTTACTGCTAGGTATTTTATGTTTTTTTGTGCAATCTTGAATGGGATCAGTTTCTTGATTTCTCTTTCTGCTGCTTCATTTTTGGTGTCTAGGAATGCAACTGATTTCTGTACATTGATTTTTGTACCCTGCAACTTTATTGAATTCATTGATCAGTTCTAGAAGGCTTCTGGTGGAATCAATTGGGTTTTCCATGTAGAGTATCATGTCACCTGCGAAAAATGAAAGGTTGACTTCTTCTTTGCCCATTCCAATGCCTTTTATTACCTTTTGTTGTCTGATTGCTGATGCTAGGACATCCAGCACTATGTTAAACAGCAGTGGTGAGAGTGGACAGCACTGTCGTATTCCTGATTTCAGGGGGAAAGCTCTCAGTTTTCCCCATTGAGGATAATATTGGCTGTGGGCTTTTCATAAACTACTTTTATAATGTTTAGGTAAGTTCCTTCTTTCCGACTTTCTCAAGGGTTTTTATTAAGAAATGATGCTATATTTTGTCAAATGCTTTTTCTGTATCTATCGACAGGATCATATGTGTTTTTTTTCCCTTCTTTTGTTAATGTGATGGATCACATTGATGGATTTGCAAATATTGAACCAGTCCTATAAAGCAGGAATGAATCCCACTTGATCATGATGAATGATGCTTTTTATATGCTTTTGAATTCAATTTGCTAATATCTTGTTGAGTATTTTTGCATCTGTATTCATTAAGCATATTGGTCTGGAGTTCTCTTTTTTGGCCGGGTCTCTGTCTGGTTTGGGTATCAAGGTGATGCTGGTTTCGTAGAATGAGTTTGGAAGTTTCTCTTCCATTTCTATTTTTTGGAATAGATTGAGAAGAACAGGTATGAGCTCTGCTTTAAATGTCTGGTAGAATTCCTGTGGGAAGCCATCTGGCCCTGGGCTCTTATTCGTTGGGAGATTTTTGATAACGGATTCGGTTTCTTCACTGGTTATTGGTATATTCATGCTTTCTACCTCTTCCCGTTTGAATTTTGGCAGTGCATGTGCATTTAGGAATTTGTCCATTTCTTCTGTGTTGTCCAGTTTGTTGGCATATAATTTTACTAGTAATCTCTGATAATTACTTGTATTTCTAAGGGATTGGTTGTAATAGATCCTTCTTCATTCATGATTTTGTCTATCTGGGTGCTCTCTCTTTTCTTTTTGAGGAGCCTGGCTAGAGGTTTATCGATTTTGTTTATTTTTTCATAGAACCAACTCTTGGTTTCGTTGATCTGCTGGACTGTTCTTTGGGATTCTATATAGTTTATTTCTGCCCTGATCTTTATGATTTCTTTTCTTCTGCTGGGTTTGGGGTGCTCTTGCTGCTTCCCTTCTAGTTCCAGTAGGTACTCTGTTAAATTTTGAATTTGTGCTTTTTCTAGTTTGTTGAGATTGGCCTGGATTGCAATATACTTTCCTCTTAGGACTGCCTTTGCTGCGTTCCAGAGATTTTGGATTGTTGTATTTTTGTTTTCATTGGTTTCCATATATTTTTTAATTTCTTCTCTAATTGCCTTATTAATGCAGTCATTCTTTAGTAGGGTGGTTTTTAACCTCCACATTTTTGGAGGTTTTCCAGACTTTTTCTTGTGGTTAATTTCAAGTTTCATAGGATTGTGATCTGAAAGTGTGCATGGTATGATCTCTATTCGTTTATACTGATGGAGGGCTGCTTTATGCCCCAGTATGTGATCTATCTTGGAGAATGTGCCATGTGCACTTGAAAAGAAGGTGAATTTCCTATCTTCAGGATCCAGAGTTCTAAATATATCTATCAGTTTCATCTGTTCCAATGTGTCGTTCAGGTCCATAGTTCCCTTAGTGATTTTCTGTGTGGTTGATCTATCTATTGCTATCAGTGGAGTATTAAAGTCCCCTGCAATTACCTCATTTTTGTCAATAAGATTGTTTCTTTCTGTGATTAATTGTTTTATGTATCTTGGCGCTTCCAAATTTGGTGCATAGATGTTTATCATTGTTAGCTCTTTTTGATGGAGAGACCCTGTAATTATTATATACTGTCCTTCTTCATCTCTTGTTACTGCCTTTACTTTAAAGTCCAGTTTGTCTGATATAAGTGTGGTTACTCCAGCTTTCTTTTGGTTTCCAGTCGCATGATAGATATTTCTCCATCCCTTTACTTTTAACCTGAAGGTGTCTTCCGGTCAAAAATGAGTCTCTTGTAGACAGCAAATAGATGGGTTTTGTTTTTTTATCCATTCTGCTACCCTGTGTCATTTAGTTGGAGCATTCAGTCCATTTACATTTAGTGTTATTATTGAAAAATGTGGGTTTAGAGTCATTGTGTTCTCCCTAGAATTCATGTTTATAGTGGTGTCTCTGGCACCCTGTATTCTTTGCAACATTTCCCTCATAACGTCCCTCTTAGGATTTCCTGTAGGGCTGGTTTGGTGGTCATGAATTCTCTCAATTTTTGTTTATTTGGGAACACTTTTATCTCTCCTTCTGTTTTGAATGACAGGCTTGCTGGATAAAGGATTCTTGGCTGCATGTTTTCTCTGTTCATCACATTGAAGATTTCCTGCCATTCCTTCCTGGCCTGCCAAGTTTCATTCAATAGGTCTGTAACCACTCTGATAGGTTTCTGTTTGTATGTGAGGGCCCTTTTCTCCCTAGCTGCTTTCAGAATTCTCTCTTTATCTTTATATTTTGCCAGTTTCACTATGCTATGTCATGCCAAAGGCCGATTCAAGTTACGTCTTAAGGGGGTTCTTTGTGCCTCTTGAATTTGAATGTCTATTTCTTTTCCCAAATTTGTGAAATTCTCAGTTATAAATTGGTCTAGTATCCCTTCAGGACCTTTCTCTCTGTCTTCCTTTTCAGGAATTCCTATGATACGGATGTTGTTCCATTTGATTGTATCACTCAGGTCTCAAATTCTCCTTTCCTGCTCCTGGATTAATTTCTCTCTCTTTTGTTCAGCTTCCTCTTTTGCTATAACTATATCTTCTAATTCACCTATTTTTCTCTCTGCCTCATCAGTCCTTGAGGTGGCTGCCTTCAGATTGTTATTCACTTCATCTATAGCCTTTTTAAACTCATCACACCTAATTTCGAAGTGCCTAGTAATCGTCTCAGTTGATTCTTTGATGCTTTTCTCAACCCCAGCAATTAATTTTATGACAAGTTTTTTTAAATTCTTGATCCGGTATGTTGTCTTGATCTGCCTTGAGCAGTTCTGTGGCTGTGACTTCCTCCTGGAGGTTCTTCAGGGGAGAGTTCCTTCGTTTTGTCATTTTTGCTAGTTTTCTGTCTCTTGTCAGCTTTAGAAAGCTCATTGTGCACTGTGCAACTGTTAATATTTTTCTGTTAAAGGAGGCTTATTGACTGTCCAGGGCCTGTCTTTTCAGGAAATATTCCTTTAATGGTGTCTCTCAGTTTCTCTTGTTGTGCCTTTGAATATTTTATTCCCCTACTCAGCAATATTTGGGACTCGTTGTCATGCACACTTTGACTTGTTTCTTGGTGTATCCCTAAGAAGGAAAACAGACAGAGAAACGCAGAGGGAACAGAAGCACACAAATGCACAGACAAATCAAACAAACAAACAAAAAACACATTAAAATGGGGAAAGAAAAGAAATAAAATGGAGAGGAAAGAGACAAAAAGGAGATAAGAAAAAAAAAGAAAATAAAATAAAGAGGGTCAGAGACAACAAAGGACAGTGGACAGTCTAAAAGTGTATGACCAGTTGAGGGGAGAGGTAGGGATGAGATATAGGAGAATATATCTGTATTGGAAAAAGGTAAAAAAAAAAAAGGGAGAAAGGAAAAAGGAAAATAAGCAGTAAAATTTTTTTAAAAATTTAAATAAAAGAAAAAAGTAATAATAATAAAAAATACATATATAAAAAGAAGAAAAGAGAAAAAATGAAGAAAAAGAAAAAAATTATTAAGAAAAATGGCAGCTCTCCCTCGTGGATAGGCGTGGTTTGGTGTGGTGGGTCTTGGAGGCTGCTCTCAGAGGCTCTGCCTTGGTGTCTACAGGGAGTAGAATGGCAGCCAGCCGACCTCCGCTTGAACTACGCACTGTAGACCACTCTAATGAGTCCGATCTCCTTGTGCCATGGTTGAGCCTTGAGCTGAGTTGTATTTTCCAGGCCCGCCTCGGTTCAAAGTTCCAGTCCATGCACTTTTATGCTACCACAGATAAGATGTATTTACTTTGGTGGCTGGCTTCTTAGGGGGAGGAATCATTTTGTCTTGGCTCAGGCAAGGATTTCGGCTGCCCCTGTCTGAGGCAAGATGCGCAGCAAGAGGTGACGTGCGTGCCGTCACAGACCCAACCCCCAGCCAGGATTGTGATCGAGTTGGGGGAGGAATGAGTGCGCAGTTGTTGCCCGAGGCGCCTGGAGCTGCTGGAAATGAGCTGGGAGCTCCTGCAGCCTGAGTTGCCGCCCAGGCCTCCACCGCCGCCAACTCCCTGCCAGGATTGCGCAGAGGTTGGGGCTATTTTTTCCCTGTTGGCACCCGGGATTCAGGATTCGCGCAGCCAACACTGGGGGTGAGATGCGCCATGAAAATGAGGTGAGTGCTCCCACTCCCAAAACCGAGGTCAAAGTGAGCATCCCTGACACCACCACTGCTGTGGTCGCTGACTCCCCATCGAGATGGCGCAAGGCTGGAAGCTGTTCTTTCCCTTGCACCACCTGGGTTTGGGATTTGGGCTACCCAGCAGTTATCTATGGAGTGAACTTCTCTTTCCAAGCACAGTTAAGTGTTCTTTACCTCTTCCCCAGAGACAGTACTATGAGCGTGTTCAGTCACTGTCTCTTCCCTTTGTCTCTCAGGCTCTGCGCTTGTCCCACGTTGGGCTGGAGTTCCCACCTCCCCTGCCTGTCTCGGGCTGGCCCGTTTTCCAATCTCTCCAGTTTGCACTCACTCACTCAGGTATCCTTGAGGTTCTCTTCTTTCTGGAGTCCGTATTTTCTCCTTCTGCTCTTGCAGATGAGAGTAATGTCCTTCTCAGTTCAATAGATGGGGCAGAGGAAGTTTACAGAGCTCCCTTCCTCTCCGCCATCTTGGCTCCTCCCCTGAAGTGTGTGTTTTTGAAAAAGAGCCCCATCTGAGATAAAACTATGGAGGGAGACACTACCTGGCAGGTAGACAGCTTGGACAGAAACAAGATAAAGGCAGAGAGCAGAGTAAAGCCTAAGACAAAGGAGAGGTGATTGATGACATATCTGTGAGGATTAGAAATTCCAGTACCAGAGGCTAGAGAGCATGTAAAGCCATTTTAACCTCTAACACAAATATTGATCAACCTCATGAGCTAAGCAGTGCCACCAAAGGGAGAAAGGAGTCATTATGCTAAGCTCCACCCACCTTCGCTCTCCAGCCACATCACTCAGAAGACTAGTACAAATCCCGTCTGTACAAATCTACAGACCATCATGTGCTGCAAAGATTCAGTTCTAGAGGAAACTGGATCTAGCTTCATTCAGGTTTCATTCTTTTTTGTTGTTCATTTTCTTAGTTTCTCTGTTTGCCTATGTTGTATTCTTTTTTTTTATTTATTTTCCTTTTCATTCTTGTATACAGAAGGAGTAACTTTTTTGTTCTACTGTATTTTCTTTATCTTCTTGTATTAGTTATTTTTTAATTAAAAAAATTTAACCTTAAATTTTTGCTTTCTTTTTTTCTTTTTTCTTTCTTTTTAAAATTTATTTTAAGAGAGAGTAAGCAGGGGAGGGTGGGAATGATAGGGAGATACAGAATCTGAAGCAGGCTCCAGGCTCTGAGCTAGCTGTCAGCACAGAGCCCAATGCAGAGCTCAAACCCACAAACCGTGAGATCATGACCTGAGCCAAAGCCAATGCTCAACCGACTGAGCCACCCAGTTGCCCCATTTTTTTCTCTTTTTTATCAAGCTTCTCTCAACATGGAAACTGAAGCACACCTAGGATCTTGCTTCCTTTATTTGATTTGTTTTTGTTTTGCCTTTATTATTTTTATTTTATTATATTAATTTTTTTCTTTCTCCAAAATGAGAAGATGAAGGAACCCCAAGAGAAAGAGCAGGAATAAATGATGGCTAGGGATTTATTCAACAAGATATAAATAAGATTATAAGAATACTAGTATGTGTTGAGAAAGGCACAGAAAACACTAGAGAATCCCTTTCTGCAGAGATAAAAGAAGTAAAATCTAGTCCGGCTGAAATTAAAAATGCTATACCTAAGATGCAATCTCAAATGTATGTCATAATGATGAGGATAGACGAAGCAGAGCAATCAATTAGTGATATAGATGGTAAAATTAATGAAAATTAAAAAACAGAGAAAAAGAGGGCAACAAAAGGAAAAGATAACAATACAAGATTTAGGGAACTCAGTGACTTATTAAGAGGAATAACATTTGTATCACAGGAGTCACACAAGATGAAGAAAGAGAAAAGGGAGCAGACAATTTATGTGAGCAAATTAGGGCTAAAAACTTCCAAGACATCAAAATCCAAGAAACACAGAGAACTTTCATTAAATTCCAACAAAAACTGACAATCATCAAGGCATATCATAGTTAAATTCACAAAATACACAGAAAAGGAAAGAATTCTGAAAGCAGAAAAGGGAAAAAAGTCATTTACCTACAAGGGAAGACAGGTCAGCTTTGTAGTAGATCTATCCACAAAAACTTGGCAGACCAAAATCAAATGGAAGAATATATTCCATGTGCTAAATGGGAAAAGCATGCAGTAAGAATACATTATCCAACAAGGCTGTCATTCAGAATAAGGGTTATAGTTTCTCAGACAAACAAAATACTGCCAGAATTGTTATGTGAATTCAGTAAAGTCACAGGATATAAATTTAACGTACAGAAACTATTCCAGATCTTTTTTATAATTTTTTAATGCTTATTTATTTTTGAGAGAGACAGAGTACAAGCAGGGAAGGAGGAGAGAGAGAGGGAGACATAGAATCTGAAGCAGGCTCCAGGCTCTGAGTTATCAGCACAAAGTCAAAATCGGTGCTCAAATTCACAAACCATGAGGTCACGACCTGACCTGATGTCAGACATAATCAACTGAGCCACCCAGGTGCCCCTAAACTGTTCCATTTCTATACACCAATAATGAAGCAGCAGAAAGAAAAATTCAAGGAATTGATCCCATTGACAACTGCACCAAAAACCGTAAGATATGTAAGAATAAACCTAACCAAACACATAAAAGATCTGAAAATATAGAAAGGTTATGAAATAAATTGAAGACAACACAAAGAAATGGAAAAAAATCCCATGCTCATGGATTGGCAGAGCAAATATTGTTAAAATGTAGATAATATGCAACACAATCTACTCATTCAATGCAATCCCTAACAAAGTTACAACAGTATTCTTTACAGAGCTAGAAAAAAACAATTCTAAAATTTGTATGGAACCAGAAAAGACACCCAGTAGCCAAAGTGATGTTGAAAAAGAAAACGAAAGCTGGAGGAATCACAATTCTAGCATACAATCTGTATTACAAAGCTGTAATCATCAAGAGAGTATGATACTAACACAAAAAGAGACACACATATCAATGGAAAAAGGATAGACTTCATGGAGATAAAAATCTTCTGCACAGACAAGTGAACAATCAACAAAACTTTTAGTTGCCTTTTAGGCAACCTATAAAATGGGAGAATATATCTGAAAATGACATATCAGATCAAAAGTTAGCATCCAAAATCTATAAAGAACTTATAAAAATAAACATGCAAAAACAAATAATTCAGTAAAGAAATGGACAAAGGACATGAACAGACACTTTTCCAAAGAAGGCATCCAGATTGCTAAAAGACACATGAAAAGATGCTCAACGTCACTCATCATATGGGAAATACAGAAAAAAACCATGATGAGATACCACCTCACACCTGTCAGAATGGCTAAAATAAACAATCCAGGAAACAACAGATGTTGGCAGAGAAAGTGGAACTCTTTTGCTCTGTTGGTGGAAATGAAAATGGATATGGCCACTCTGGAGAACGGTATTAGGGTTCCTCAGAAAATAAAGATAGAATTACTCTGTGATCCAGCAATTGTACTACTAGATATTTGTCCAAAGGATACAAAGATGTTGATTTAAAGAGGCACATGCACCCCAATGTTTGTAACAATGCTATTGATAATAGTCAAATTATGGAAAGAGTCCAAATGTCCACAGGTGATAAATGGGTAAAGAAGATGTTGTGTATACGTACATATGCTATAATACTGGCAACAAAAAAGAATTAATACCACTCAAAGGAATTCTACAGGGATCAAAAAAATAAAATAAAATCTTGCTATTTGCAACATCGTGGATGGAACTAGTGTATCATGCCAAACTAAATAAGTCAGACACATATCATGTAATTTCATTCATATTTGGAATTTAGAAATACAACAGATGAACATAGGGGAAGGGAAAGAAAAATAAGATAAAAACAGAGAGGGAGACAAGCCATAAGAGACTCATGTACAGAGAACAAACTGAGGGTTGCTAGAAGGTGGAAGGAACGGGCTAAATGGGTGACAGGCATTAAGGACACTTGTTGGGATGAGCACTGTGTATTATATGTAAGTGATGAATCACTGGGTTCTACTGCTGGAACCAATACTACACTGTATGTTAACTAACTTGAATTTAAATACTTTTTTTAGAAAGATCTATTAAGGATTGTTTCCTAGACTAGATTCCTAGAGAATGAGACATTATTGTATTTATGCTGTTTGAGAAATAGAAAAAGTATTTCAACAAAGTTCTAATACCAGTAAAATATAAGGTTTTTTTTTTCTTCAATCTCTTGTTTTTCCTTTGATTCTTTAGGACTCTTAGAAATTACATGGGTTTCCTCATTAGCCTGCTTTATTCTATCTTCCTTTTTTTCTTTATTTTTTAAACAAACTTTTTGTTTTATGATAATGTTAGATTTACGGAGAAGTTGCAAAAATAATACAGAGAGTTTCTGTATACAGTTACCCGGTTTCCCCTAACATTGTTGCCATGGCACCTTGTTCAAAGCTAAGAAACTAACATAACATTGGTGCATTACAGTGAACTAAAGGCCAGACATTATCTGGATTTCACCAGTTTTTCTACTAAAGTCCTTTTCCTATTTTAAGATCTAACCCAAGATACCACATTGTATTTAGATACACAGCCTTTTAGAACTTGATTTTAGACCAAGATTTAAGCATGTCACTGATGTAGTACTGTACATCATCAGATGCCCCAGTTTTGTCCAGTCAAGTACATTGTCTTGCTTTTTTTTTTTTTACGTTGCTCCTCAGTACCTCTAATTGGAAATAACCTCCCTTTCCTCTGAATTTCCATAAATTTTGTTTTTTCTTTCTGAGTTATAGATAGAATCAGTTCCGATACACCTGTTGGATTCAGACCTGAGCCCTACATGAAACTAAAATCAACTCCTAAGTGCATTTGTTTGGTTAAGATGATAGGGTGATGCCAGATCGATATCTTGATCTAACCTACCACCTTTGGAGAATGAGAGTCAAGGTCAAGTCATCCAGTTTTTCAGTCACTCTGCTTTACCAGAAGCTAAAGTAGAGTTAGTTGTTGAATTCCCACTCATAGGTTCTCTCAGCTTTCTATATTGATATCAGTCTTCCATAGTTTTATCTCTCAAAACCTCCATTTGCCTTTTAAGTACTTATAGCTGTGAATGACTAAATTCTACTCCTGGCATCATTATTACACATATATCAACTAACTTGGATTTAAATTGAATTAAAAACAAATACACAAATAAATAAAATAATATATAAATGGTAAATAAATAAATAAAATCATTTTTAATAATAAAAACTTTAAATTAATGTATTTTAAACATTGGCTTTTCTAAAAATGATCTCACGTTTCCTTGTCTGCTTATGCCTTCATATTTTACAATAGATACATTGTCTTAGGTTTTCTTAATTGTACTTCCAAACTTCTAGTGGGTAGCAGGTACAAATCAAATCATTGAGGGAAGTGTTCTGTA
>PJEM01011716.1:0-52257 GCA_004023845.1 Helogale parvula | reverse complement strand
CTGACCTGGAGTATGAAAGAAGCCAACCGACCATCTCTCCTGTCCCCTGCCCTCCTTCCCATCGACGGCCCAGGGCACGACCCTCAGGAGAACATGCACACTCCTCTCTGTGGAGGATGCGCCCTGGACGCACACTGCATCGGGATCAGCTCCCACCACGCCTCGCCCCCACTGTGCGCTTCCCACAGCCTTTGGCTTCTAAACCTTAGCAGGTTCCATACTTTCTTCTAAAAGCATCTTCTTGCCTCCAACCCCTTTCACACCACACTTAGGTCACTCCTCAGTTGTCCCCATGAATGTGACTGGATCTTCCACCAGTCAGTAAGTTCCCAGAAGCACAGGCTATGACCACCTTGGTCACCAATGTCACCTCAGCTCAGCATAGCACAGGTAAACAACAGGTGCTTTAAAAATGTGTTGCTAGAAGAGAATGGCCTCAAGTGTGAAGGCCAAGTTCCTAACTAGATGAAACCTTGGTCTAAAGGCAGTAATCTGACTTCGTAACCACAAGAAGCCTGGAAATCACCGGACCTGAGCTTGGCCTCATCACAGCCCCGCTCCTGGACTCACCCACGTATAAAATACACCTTCTAGGAACACAGAAACCAGTATGTGTGAGGACTCCTTTGTAAGAAAATGACCCCCACAAAGATGTGCTAATTACGACCCTCTCCACTAAACTGAACCAAAGTCTGAAACGAGAGAGACTGGGAAGGACCTCTCCTGCCGCCCAGCTACCCGACTTCGGGGAGGAGCTGTCAGAACAGATCACTAAATGAGAGCGTGGAATCACATTCAATGCAGAACACTATACACTGGAAAAAAAACACAACACCCAGCCCTGAGGACTCTCAAAACTCAACATTAAAAAAATCCAGTGAGAAAATGGGCAAAAGATATGAGCAGACAGGCCGCGGACGACACGTGGAAAAATGTGCAGCACCGCTAACCGTCAGGGAGACACGAACTGAAATCATAGTGAGCTTATCAGTCACCTGTCAGAGGGGCTCAAATAAAAACCAACGCCGCCCCCCGGGGGGTGAGGAGGACGCAGAGAACGATCACTCAGGCACTGCTGGAGGGGATGGAAAACGGCGTAGGCACTCTGGAGAACAGCTCTGCAGTTTCCGCTCTAACTAAACACGCAGCGATGCACGACCCGGCAAGGGCATGCCTAGGCCCTTATCCCAGAGGAATGAAGGCCCCTGCTCACACACAAAGCAACTGCATGTGAACGTCTGCGGCAGTTTGATTTGTAACACCCAAACACTGGAAACAGTCCGGATGCTCTTTAACAGACGATTAGGTGGCCTCGGGAACGCGCACGGAACCCCACCGAACAAGGAAAAGGAACACACTATCAATGCACACAACCTGGGTGAATCCTCCATAAAATTATGCCGAGTAAAGAAAGTCAACCCTGAAAGGTTACATGATGTCTGAGGTCACTCAGAACACTCTGGAAGTGACAAAACTACAGCCCTGGAGAGAGCAGTGGTGGCCGGTGGTTAGCGGCGAGGTGGACACAGCTGTCAAAGGGCAACAGGTGGGATCCCGGAGATGACGGATATCTCCTGAGTCCAGACTCCACCGAGGTCACCCTCCTGACTTAGCGCTGCTCTAGATGGTGTTCTAAGAGGTTTTCCCATTGAGAAATGGGTACGGAGGATTTCTCTCTACTATTTCTTAACAACTGCAGGGGAACCTACGATTACCTCAAAATGAAAAGTTTAATTTAGAAAAAACCCCAGCCTGGCCACCTGTCTGGGCCAGTCCGGATTTGTGAGGGCACGGAGATCCCAGCCCATGGGGGTCAGGGGTGAGCAGTGGACTGGAACGGTGGGTCTCTCTGAGAACAAAGTTTCCACTGAATCAACCAGAATAGAACATGGCAGTGACGGCACTACAAATACCCCCAGAGACCCAAACAACTATGGCCAGAAATCAGAACCGTTCCAAACTCTGGCCAGCCACACCCTCGGTTCGACTGCCACTCCGCTGACCCATGAGAAAATAAAGCCCCAGGAAAGAAGGAGCAGAACGAGGGGATCACGAGCAGACCTCACCCCTCTCCACACACGGAGCTGAACCACAGAAGCTCCAAGTCCCCCACAGGCTGGGGGTCTTACATGCCAGAGGAAGTCACCTCCAGAGGCCAACTGAGGTCGTCACCCTCATTCAGGGACAGCAGACGGGAAGAGAGCGTACGGCGCCTTCGCCACACACGTCCTGCCTCTAGAACGAAGGCCCCCGGCAGGCGGGCCGGCTACTCCCTCACCTGCGTGGCAGGGTGCTGGACAGCCAGCCCCCGGAGAAGCCTCAAGATAAACGGCAGGGCTGGCCGAGATAAGAACTTCTTCCAGATGTCCGCATCCAGACTGCAAAGGAAAAGAGGGCAGCTTAGCAGGCCGGAGGAGCAAAGCCGCTCTGGACACCAGCGGCTGGTCTATTCTGGCTTGTCTAAGCTCGAGCCGTCAAGAGGGCCATCGAGAACCGCAGGGGATCACCTCGATCGGCCAGCAGCCAGACAATACCCCCATGCTGCCCCCTGTTCCCCAGCCCCAAAGGGCTGTGCGGTGGCAGAGGGGTCTCCCTGACAGTTTCCGGAAGAGGAAGGAGACTCCAAGCAGGGCCGGAGGGGAATTCGGGAAGCTCTCAGCCATGACGGGAAGGAGAAAAGGACCCAGGCGAGGGAGGGGAAGCGGCGCTCTCAGAGCCGCTCCTTACTTCTTGGCGCTGGGGATGTGCTTCTTCATGTAGTCCAGCGCGCTCTGCGTGATTCCCTTCTGGAGGATCAGGTCCTTCAGCTGGTGCCCGTTGCTGCTGTTCTTGATGCCGGCCGCGATCTTACAGAAGCAGTCCAGGAAGACTTTGTCGTCGCCGCTGTGGTCTTCGTCGTACCTGCAGGGGAGAGCAGAGCCTCAGGGGTGAAGGAAACGACAAATGTGCATCGCGTCATTCTCGTGATCACCGATCTCCCACATCCCACAGTCTATGGGGTCAAGTACGACATGAGGACCCTGAGGATGCGGTTCCCGCCACTCCCCCTCCTGCCACGTCCCGCACACGTTCTCTTGCCTTTTCATGCTGCTGCACACAGGACTCGCTCTGTCCTGCCACACCCCTGTCCCGTCTCACCAGCCTCCTGTCCCATCTCTGCCTAGCCGACCTAGCAACATACTGAGCCCCCAGGGACAAAGAACCACTTAAAGGCCAGACAGGCACAGGCCAGCCTAACAGAACTTCAGGGGAATTTTCCCTAGCCTCACAGAACGAGTTCGGGTGTCGGGGAGGACCCCCATGCAGCTGGGACCCAAGCACGCACTTGTCAAAGCTGCAGTAGGGCTTGAAACGCTCCACCAAGATCTGCATCTTCTCCACCTCACCGAAGGAAAGGTACGGGATGATGCGGAGCAGACCCTGGAGCACGCTCGGGTTGGAGCGAACAAACGTGCTGTTGATCTGGTCCAGGAGCATCACGAGCTGATCCTTGTCGCCCGTCAGGAGGAGGTTGCCCTGCAGTGGGAAGGAGGACGGAAGGCCCGGTCGCAGGCTCAGGACTTCGGTCAGCCAACATCTGAACCCCCGATGTCACCCACCTCCCTCCAACGCAGCCGGAGAAACTGTGCCGCCACTTCCTGGGTGTGAGTTTCACATGATACCAGTTCTGAGTTTCTGTGTGGTTCTGTTAATAGTCTCACGTGGTCAAAAATGCTAGCCCGATCCTCCCCCGCCCCCCCCCGCCGCCCCCCGAGGGAATGCAGGCTGCCTGCTACTCACTGGTCATGCCTCTAGCCACGGCAGGAGTACCAGCAGGGATGGGGGAAGGCGAGGGCATAACAGGCGGAGAGAAACTGAAGTGGGAGTTGGGAGACCTGGGTCCTGGGCCTGATTCTGCCAGCAGCCAACTACGTAACACTGAACAGCTCACTTAACTTCTCTGGGCTGGGAGTTCGTTCAACCCGGGATTGAAGGGCCAGGCTAAGGCCCCTGCCTCTGAGCTGGAACATGCCAGAATTCCAGTAGTGAGCACTTCTGAGTCAAAGAATATCCTTAGCAGCTTCGTGTTCTCCAAGTCCACCGATTTGAGGCTTCAGTGCCATCATGTCACCATTGATTGCTTTGTCATTTCTATGACCTGAGCAGGCTCAACCATTTATGGACACAGCTAGACACAAGCCTGCTGCTGGCAGCGGGACCGCAAGTGCCCCCAGTGTCTGCAGATGGAAGAGACACGCACCTTGTCCTCACTCAGGGGCTCGGCATTGGATTCATCCAGAATGATCTCCATGATACTAAGCACCTGCTCGGCCACAGCTGCACCGCCACTGTCCTTGCTTTCTTGCTCAGCTACCAGGGCCTGTGGAGGAGACCCAGTCAGTCTGGGGAGAAGGCCACGACCGCTCGCTGCTGCCAGGATCTGCTCCTCGCCAATGTCCTTCATGGCCTTACTTCCCAGAGGTCTGTGCAGTGGGGGCAAAGGAGTGAGAGAGAACAAGTGTGTGGACGTTTGCCCACAATGAAATTGTGCTGCTCCAGACCTCTATCTTGGTCGCCCGGAGGAAGAGGGCGTTACTTCTCCAGGCTACGCGGTCTGGGCTGTTTCATACACTTCCTCCAGTCTCTGGATTCAGGAGACAGACAAGGAAGTTCCTGCGCGTCATGGCAGCAGCACAGAGGTGAGCCAGCAGGAAAAGGGACAGTTCGAAGGATCCGGGCCTCGGGGCCAGTCAGCCAGACAGAGGAAGGGTTTCAAAAGGCCACAGAGCACCCAGGACTCCTGTGGCCCCCACCTTCTGCAGCCCCTGCCCCTTTACCAGGTTTAGGGTCCCCAGCATGACATTCAGGGTGTTCATTTCGAGCTTGACCAGCTGCTGTCGGTTGACTTTCACCTTCACACAGTAACTGAACAGCTTCAGGAGCACCTGACAAGAGAAGCCAGTCAAAACCCGTGAGGCTATCTGACAGTGTGAGACGTGGGGACACGCAAGACAGAGATGTCCGAGCGTGGCCATGCACCACCAGCAGGCACGCTTCCCGAGGCTCAGGGAACAGTGAGGACAAGGGCTTCCCACGGGGACGCGGCGAGGCGGGGAGACCTCAGGTCAGGGCGGCGCCTCAGCCACGCTCCCCGGCGACAGCCCCTGCGGCCCCGGCGTATCTCTACCGTCTCTAAAACCACAGCAATGACACCGATTCCCAGGGGAACGGGAGATGCTCTGTTGTCTTAGGGAGATTCCAGTAGTAAGTACAGCTTCTGCGAACCCTAACCAGGAAGTTCCTGAAGCTGATGGCCTGTGGGAACTCAGAACCACGTAGATCGCTTATTTCCTTTTCTTTTAAGACGTAACTGGCTTTTCTTCTCTTATTAAGATATAAATGGTTTTCTTCTTTACATTTAAAAAGTTTTAATCCCCCTTAACTCCTTTTTTAATTTTAATTCTCCACACAGACCAATCATTTAGAACACAGGTGTCAGGTATAATAACATATGTTCTCATGTCCTCTGGAGCTGAGATAATAAATACTGTAATATTTGAGGTCCTCCACTCCTTAGGAGATAGTTGGATGAATGCCCAAACCAAATCCTACAAGAAACCCTGACACGCTTTCCTACAACATAAATTTAAAAGGCAGTAACAACCGGCTCAAGTGCAGCTCTGTAGGGACAGGTGACTAAAGAGACACCGCAGGAGGCTGCCATCACACCTGTGGCTTCGGGGAGAGCCAGGAAGCAGGCGAGTGGGGAGCTTAGAGACGCCAGAGCTCAGGGAAGCTGCCAGGCCCTCCACTGGCCTGCACTGGCCCGGGGCACCCAGCCACCCTGCCCTCTAGGGTCACGTGGCACAGCGGCCTCTCTCAAAACAAAGGACCGGCCCCACCCTGCCGCCCCAACTTACAGTGAGGAGGTGGCGTCCCTGCTTGAAGTCTTTGATGCCTGCCAGTCTGTTGAGCATGCACTCCAGGCCCCCACACTGCGCCATGACCCCAGCCATCTTATACACTTCTTCTTCATCTTCTTCTTCATCTGGAGGAGGAGGGAGGCCAAGCAGAAATGGAGGGGAAGATACAGACGGAAATAAAACAGATAATCCCCTTCCAAGCTGACAGCTAGTTCCCTTTTCTTATCGCCAATAAAAGCATAGCAATGAAAGGGGTCAATGTTGGATATTAAACTATGAGACTGAAGCCAATTAAAATGATTTACTCACATGTGAAAATACAAGCACCACCACCACCACCGAGGAGGGGGCAAAAACGAAGCTAAAAACTAATCCGAACTCGTTTGTTGCTAATTGCACTTTATTTCCCCACGTTTTGGGTTGTTTTAAACCCGAGGTGTGTGAACCAGGCCATAGATACGTGAACTCTCTCAGTCGGAGAAGTAATCTCCCATCAAATCTGATCAGAGGCACAGCAGGATGTGTCCAGAACACCCCTAAATCCCAGGACGTGGACCGCTCCCTGGCCCCAGGCCTCTAAGGCGATGCGCAGCAGTATCTGTGGGACGGGCCTACCTGTGGTGGAGTCCAAGGACTCGATGAACTCCTCGGTGGCATCACCCAGCAGCCCCCGCATGCGGTAGACAATCCTCATGGGCTCCCCCTGGGCAGAGACAGGCGGAGAAAGATGCTTGTGAACAGGCCCAGGAAATGTAAGGGACTCAACACCTGGCCTCGGTCTCCTATTTCTCTCCAAGGTCCTAACTACAACATCTGGAATCCAAGTGCGCTGCAACTTACGTCGGGGAACGGAGGTTCGTTCTATGTAGTGTCTACCACAGGCCAGGAGTTGTGTGAAGCATTTTATAAACACAACCTCATTTAATTTCATTGAAATTGCACGTAACAACCATAATCATTCTTGCTAATCGAGCGTTTTACTCTGTGCTACGTTCTGTGCTAATCAAGCGCCTCATATACATCTTCAACCAGGGGAAGCAGCTTTTCCAAAGTTACCCAGTGACAAGCACAGGTTAATTCCAAGCTTGCGCTTCCTTCAGGAGCACAGACTCTAACCAGGGGGGACTACTACGCAAAGAATCAGGACAAGTAAGAGCACTGAGATCAAAGAGCTTTGATTCAAGCCTGAGGAATCAAAAGCAAGAGCATAAGCCAATCCTGAGGTCTTCACATAAATCCAGCAAGAAAAGGGTTCTTCCAGAGTTACTCAAGTTAAAACCTCTAACCTGGTGGGATGATTAAAAGTGAAGTCTTCTACAAATTAAAAGGTCAGAGCACTTTACTAAACTGGAGAACGGTGAGAGGTCCCGACACACCAGGCACTAAGGTAAGCATTCTACCATCGACATTATTCTCGTTTTGGAGCTAAGGAGCAGGGCTCTGAAGTCGCTGCGTGAAACGAGGCTGATGAGCCAGGACCACAGTAACTCAAGCTGCCTGCCTCTGAGCCCGTGCTCGGCTGCAGGACAGGAAACCCCTGTGGGAGAGAACCTGCCAGAAAGGCCAGCTGCAGACACACTCCCAGCTCTGGAAGCCCAGGGGGAACAAAGAAAGAGAACAAGGGCAGAAGCAGAAAGGACCTAGGAAACAACAGGCTCCAGTCAGCAGCTGAGGAGACAGGCTGTTTATCAGGGGAGAGGAGGGGAGAGTCAAAAAGGTGCCACAAACCCCGGCCTTCGCCAGGAGGAGCCCTCAGCGGACTGGGTGCCCTGTGAAGGGCAAGTGATCCTCCACCTGCGCCCCGCCTCGCGGTTCCAAAGGGGAGATGCCCGTGTGTGCTCTTTGGTTCCAAACCGCCATTTACGAGGGCGGCCACAGCGGCTCGATCTCAGTGCTTCGTGTGCCTCACGGATGAAATCTGTATCATTCCGTTCTGTTACTCAAGTGTCAACAACGAGATGCACTGATGGGCAATCTCCTGCGCGACCGACCCTCTGCCAACCGGCCGCAGACCCACGGACCGGGATTCCTGGCAAAGCAGAACAAAAGGAGAGGAGCCAAAACCATGTGACAGAGTGAAGCCAAGATGTCCTAGCAAATGCTACCAACTGAGCGTCTGAAACTCTGCAGAAACATCTGGGCCTAAATCCAGAGACATTCACTGTGCTTTGCGGGTACCTAGTTTTCTTTACTTCAATTACTTACTTGGTTTGTTTACTTCACTTGATTTGCATGATAAAAAGATGAGAAGGAAAGGGAAAGAAACGGAGGAGGAGGAAAGGAAAGGACAGGGCAGAGAAGGGAGGAGGAAGCAGATTATCTGAGACCCTTGGGAGAGGTCGAGCAGCACTGAGGTGGCCAGAGGACCAAAGTGCCATGCTTCCTTTACTCCCGTCCCCCTTCCCAAGGACAGCTGCCCGTCTGCATCCCGATCTGCCCACTGGTAACAGTAACCACGCCTGCTCCTGGACACTGCCACCGAGACGTTCCGAGTGGGCAGGTCCCTGAAAGCGGAGACTGGGTCTTGGTCCAGAGGCACCACACACGGGGATGCGAGACGGCGCACGCCCCCCATCTCACGCCCCCATCGCACATCTCCTCTGGCGCGACCTAGCCGGCCACACGGCCAGAAACGCTAATCCTCTCCTGCAGCTCCTCTGCCTCTGCTCAGACGCCTCTAGAGGAAGACAAGTGGACTGGTTTTCTCCCCAACCTCGAAGAGGGAGGTCCGGCTGTGGGCGCGCGGCTCATGGAAGGGGTAAGTGACGGTGGATCCCGGCTCCTCCCGCTACGAGTGCGCACAAGTCAGCAAAGTGAGACCCCAGCTCCGAGGTGACCAGCTGCATACCTCATTCGTGGTGCACCAGACCTTCTTGTAAACCTCGGCCACGGGGAGATCCAAACTGATGATCTTGTTGTTCACTAGAAGCTGAACAGAAGAGGAGATGAGGCTGTCGTTCCAAATAATTATAAGGCAAGTGCGTTTCAAGATCAAAGGGCACTTCATGGCAGTGGTTCATAACTCATCACTTTCGCATCCCAGATCTCTCGACCCTCCCTCTCTAAAAACCGCAGGTGTGCGCACAACACACAGAATTTGGAATGCGACTGCAGAGGTTACAAATGCCCGTGACCCAAACCGCAGACTCCAGGTGAAAATCCCCTGCTGAGCGTCCCCTTCCGGGTTGTGCCAGAAAAAGCAATTTACTCCGTCTCACCAACATGCCTTTCACCCCACGGACGCTAAGGCCAGATCCTGGAGGTTGTCTGCCAGAAGGCAGCAGATACAGGGCCGGAAATCTGCCCCGGGGCCCCTGTACCAGTACTGAGGAGCTTAAGTAACTCGGAATCCCTGGGAAATCTCCGCCAGCACAAGAACAATAAAACCCTACTTGGTGACAAGCAGGAGCCACAGACCACTGCTTGCTGTGTGCCTGACGTCGGGGAGAGCCCTTTAGAGGTCATTAACCTTAACGCCAGGTGAGGCAGGCGGCTGGGAGCACCGGCCCCGCTTACAGCCGAGGAAGCAGAAGCAGGCTGCCTGCCCAAGGCTAACTGGCTACGAAGTAGGGAGGAACCTGGATGTGACCCCAGCCCGTGCTCTTAGCCATGGCACCATGGCGGCAACGTCCTGAGCTCGTTACCTCCATCCCGCTGTCGTCCTCCAGGAGAGCCACCAAGTCACAGTCCTGGCAAATCTTGTTCTTTATATCCCTCATAAGCGGCCCAATGCCCGGCTCGTTGCTGCTGTACGGATTCCCAGGCATCCTGCCCTGTAAGAAGTCTTCTTGTTGGGGGTCCTTCTCCAAGGTCACAAAGAATTCGGTGACTTCATTCTCCTCCTAAAGGACAGATACAAGGATGCGTCAGCAGGGATGGCACAAAGATACTCTTAGAGGGCTGGCAGAGGCCTTCCAGACGAAGACCAGGCCACCTCGCTCTGCGGACACTCTGGGGAACAATCCAGCCCCTTACACATTGTAAGACATAAATGACAGGAAACGCAGAGATGATTCCAAACACACTTCGAGTAGCCTTTGCTGCCAAGCATCTCCTCTGAAACTCAAGGGTGGAGCAGGAGAGAAAGCTACCAAAACAAGCACACGGGCAAGTATGGAAGCAGTGGAGGGGCTTTCCTCGGCCTGCTCACCTCAAGGGACGCTAACCAATATGGAGCTGGATGACTCTGCCACTGAGGACCCCCGAGTCAAGAGGAGGGTCTACTACAGAACACTCCGGTACGCTCAGAACATTCAGGTAACTCGTCGTTAACGGATGATACTGGCGGGCTCCCTGCACCCTATCCTGCTCTCAGAGAGCTAGGCTGGGAAACACCCACAGACACAGGCCCGGAAAGAAGGAAGAGAGAGCATTTCTTCTTGGTCTGGCTCAATATTGCTTCTTTCACAGTGTACTGAACTGGGAAGCAACAGGATTCTGGCAATGGGAGGTTAGACTCGGTTCCTGAGAAGACTGATCTATATAGACCTTAAACCTAGGAAATAAGACCAAGGAAGATCATCTGATTTCCCACGGTTAGGAGCCAGAAAATCATAAGGCTGGTCTGCTGTCAGCAGAGCTTTCTAAAATGTGGCTCAACTGCCCCCAGCTGGTGAGACGGCCCACGACCAAGAGACTTCGCAGCAGGCAGGCGGCACGGACACCGCGAGGGGCAGGGGAAGACGCCCGCTTACGGGATAAATGATGCTGCAGAGCCTCTCAAAGATGAACACGGGGGTCCGGTAGTCGTCCAGGTTGTAGCGCTTGGCTGTCTCAATGCACACAGCCATGAAGGCCTTGGTTTCCGACTCTGTACCTGCCAGAAATCAAAGTGGCCACGTCAGTTAGGAGAGAGCTTCACGCGCAAAAACCACGATGAGACTTTCCGTGAAGTACAGTCACCAACAGGGTCCTTCTTCCTGGTAAATTCTGAAACAGCCTACAGTCTCAAACTCCAACTGGAAACCCGAGGCGGCCTGACTTTCATGCTCAGACCACGTTCCATTTGAAAGCCCCAGCGCCCAAGTCTACACAGCAGCCCCCTCCGGGCCGGCTGTGGACGCGTCCCGTTTCCTCTCAGAATCAAAACCTCCTTAAGGAGAGGAACTGTGCTTCACTCAACTAGCATCCTCCTGCCCAAAACGGGTACTCTGGAACATCAAATAGTAATCCTAACTGTATTCCAGGCAAACTCTAGGGAAGCTTTGGTCTTAACGACTGGGTGGACGGCCCTGTACAAGCCAGAGAGAGGACCCCGAGTCACAGGAAAAGGAAGAAACAGGCTTCAAAAGGGTCCGAACAGGCTCAGGACGGCATGATGAAAATGCAGAAGGGCCTCCGCGCTGGCTAGACGGCACGCTGCACTCCCGCACCTACTCCCCCCCCCCACTTCTAGGTAACGTGAAATCCGGAATAACGTTCATCATTGAACTGCCACACTAGCAAAGATGAATAAAAAACTAAGAGATATCAGGAACCTAGGGCGGTTAGCAGAACTCTGACATTGGTGTCTGCCCTGAGCTCTGGTTTCCACAACCTGCCAGGATTTGAGAGCGAGACACAAAAGCCCCAGGTCTGCCAAGGTGGACAATCTAGTGGGACCAACCCCCCCAAAAGTCTGGTGTCTGAAAGGAGCTACACCCACGGTATAAGGGTCAAGAGAAATAATTTAACTCTCCCCTAGACAAATCACTGAAACAAAATGGTCTTCCCTTACAATCTGCACTGAGTAAAGTGGGGACGGTCTCCCTTGAGAGAACTCCCAACAGGCTGCCCCTCACGTGGGTCTGTGGCTCCAAAGTCACACTACCTAGAAGTAATCCAAAAAACCTGAAGCTCAGAACTTTGTTTAAGACAGCGCACGATGCAGATCCAGATGCTTCCAGGAGCAGTTATAAATCGTCACTGGAGAAACCTGTATCTGACTTGGGGCCTGAAGAATTCCCACAGATTGGGGCGTCTGGGTGACTCAGGCAGCTCGGCAGCCGACTCTTGATTTCGGCTCAGGTCGTGATCCCAGGGTCGTGGGGTTAAGCCCATCAGGCTCCGTGCTAAGCATGGAGGATGCTTGAGACTCTGACTCTCTCTGACTCTGACTCTCTCTCTCTCTCTCTCTCTCTCTCTCTGCCTCTCCTTGACTCATACACATGCTCTTTCTCTCTCAAATAAAAAACAAAAAATTTCCCCAAACAAACCCCCAAAAGTGAGCTCACAGTCAAAAATCACAAAACACAAGAAGATTTAAGGCACTGTAAGCAAGAGCTGAAATAACAAACAGCAGAATCAGATCAATACATACTTCAATTCTTAGAATTTTCAGACACAAAAACGTCTGCTCTGTTTGAAAATTAAAAAAGAGGGGGGCGACGTGAGTAAAAAAGAAGAGACTACAAAATCTGTAGAAAAGCACAAGGACTCAACAGGCAGATAGAGGACCTAACTCAGTGAAGAAAAATTAAATGAACAAAATGAAAAACCCAGAGATCCTCCAGGATCAGCAGAGAGATGGTGAGACGGGCCCTGTGACAGAGAGGGAGAGACGGATGAGACACAGTGGGTTCCGCAAGAATGAGAGAGACTGCAGCAAAGTCAACTGAGGAAACAAACGATGGCTGAGAATGTTCCAGTGAGAACATTCCAGTGAGAATGGTCCAGTTCCAGAATGGTAAAAGACCCCAATCTGAGGACACATGACTTCTTTCTGTTCTAGGAGCTTAATATAAAAAGTCCAAATGGACTGAGCCCGCCTCTGGAATTCTACAGAGCTTGCCACCCCCTATCCCCCCACCCCCAGCAGGAATGGGGTCCCGGCCCCGGGCCGCGGGCGGGGCTACCTGTGGTCATGTCCTCCAGCATCTCCAGCAGCATGTCCTGGGTCTCATCAATCAGCTTGGTCCTCTGCACCACCAGCTTCCGCAAGCACAGGTACCCATTCAGCACAGTGCCCACCAAGCGACTTTTAAAGTGTCTTTTGATGGACTCCACCTCGACAAAGGAGGAAAGAAGGCCTGTGGGGACAGGAAAAAGCTGCTGCAAGAGCTCTGAATGAGACTGGGAGCAAGGAAGGTCCCTGTCTTCCAAAGCCTATGAACGACTCCAAAGCAACTTCCGAGCACAGAGCAAGTGCTCAAGGAACTGGTCAATGGCGAACAGGAGCTCAGAAACATAAAGCTGCCAACGAACAGAAACCGACAGAGCTTACGTGTACACTGAGTCAACAGAAGAGGAAAGAGTCAACCTCGGTGCCCCAGGAGCTAAGGGTCAGGCCCCACATTGTACCCAGCGGGCCTAAAGGAAGGGCCAGGCAGCCATCTCTACCTGTGAGACTTTTGAGAGCGTAGCCCTGCTGCAGGTCCGTGCTCAGGGTGGCCTCCTCCAGGGCCAGCAGACGGGCGATTTCCTACACGGGACGACAAGCACAAAGACACGCTGCTGACACCGGTCCCCCCACCCGCAGCCCAGGAGCCACAATGGAACCAGGCACCCCGCAGCCATGCTTGAGCCCCAGTGGCCCCTCGAGCAGCGTCCTGCAGGGCTCCTAAGCCCGGGGGAGTTGCAGTGATGTTCAGGGACGGCTTTACAGCTGAGAAGAGCTATAGTGGCCCCAATGGGTCGCTATTCCCAATGGTGAACAAAGTCACAAAGATAATGTTTTCAACAAAGATTTCTTCTCAGCAAAATAGGAGTAGCAAAGCTCCCCCGTGGAGTGCAGGCCAAACCGGGCCAGGGCTCTCCTGCGCTCGGGGAGGTACCTTGGTGATGAGGTTGCCCACGTAGGGCAGGACGCCCCGCGCGGCCAGGTAGACTTTCCAGTGGGCTGAAGAGATGAGCTTCTGGTAGAGAGCCAAGTACTCGGCGGCACACTCGCCCGCTACGCTCAGCTCGTCCAGGTAGCTGCCCCCAGACAGACAGGGCGCCGTGAGGCCGTGGCCTCAGCGGCTCCAGGAGCCCCCTCTGCTCCTCCCACCTGCATGTCCTCTGCGCCCCTTCACTCCCCCTTCCTTCAGAGGGTGGGGGAGGCACCTGGGAAAACTGTAAACTCCCCACTTGGGAACTCCCCACGCTTGGGGACAGCTCAGTGATGCTGTAAACCATTCCCATTTGAAACAAGCAGCAAAACAGAACAGTGTTTATCCGGGAGGGGAGACTGGTTTTGAATGACTCCCATCGAAGGCACATGTACCACAGCTGAGTGGCCGATGGCGTGGGTCTGGAGTTACACTACCTGGATTCAAATCCCGCCTTCAGTGCACACGCCACTCAACTGCATCAAGCCCAGGCTGCGGGCGAGGGTTAGAGGAGAGCACACAGGCTGAGCATTTACACACCCGTGACACCCCAACGAGCGTCAGTCACCGCTGCTGCTGCATTACTGTCACCACCCCCAGCATTGCCACTCAGCTTTCTGGTCCTTTTCTGTTCCTGTGTTCTCCGTAGCATGCGATGGCTACGGAGCCTGGGAGTGCCACCCTGACCCACTGACTCCCCCAGGAAAACAGGGACCGCTCTCCCACTCCTCCTCAAGTGGCACCTGGTGAGGAGGTCCAGGACCTGCTGCTTGCGGCTGGGGATGGTGGCCAGAGCTTCCACGATGGTGCAGGCTGCCTGCCGCGCGGCCTGCGTCGCCGGAGTGAACAGCACCTGAAGGACACGGGAGAGGGGCCGCGGCTCAGGTGACCGGCACAGCAGAGTGCCGCCCTCTGGGAGTCCTCTGGGCGCACCTCCAGGGACAGGGAAAGGTGAACACCACCCACCAAGGCCAGATGCCACTGTGGCAGACTGGGAAAGAGGCTGCTCTCAGGAGCGCCCTTCTGCACGGAGAGTTCCTCCATCAAGGAATCCGGACAACACACTAACATGACTGAACTAGCAAACAACCCAGCAAGTATCTGCCTCAGAACAGATTTCTAGAACTCTGTAACTCCATTTAGGAGACATCTCTGTGCTCAATATTTATATTTAACCAAGTAGTTCTTACTTTACACATTAACAGAAAAACGGATGCCTTTAAGCACTTTCATTCTTCACAACGTTAGCTAGAACAAACGGAGAGAGCAGCAGGAGGGACAGGTGTCGGAAGGAAGGAGACAGAGGGCAGCACTGAGGCTTAGTTCTGCTAAGTGGCCGGGGGAGAGCGGCAAGCACACCAGCTGGATGAAAGGCACGGGAAAATCCTTTCTTGACCCGTCTACCATGCTGGTGGCTGCCAACCCTGGACCTCCCCCTGCTTCCCACCTGACAGGAGGCCAGAAAGCAGAGCAGACGTGGGGGGAGGAGTAGAAACGCGCCACTTGGCATCCGGTTGGGGGTTGGAAGCGGGCCCAGGAGGCAGCCACTCACTTGCCGCAGCCAGTTGTTATGGCCCAGTTTGAGGTCCAAGGGCGGGGTCCTCTTCCCCCGACGGCTCAGGAACTGCTTCCACCTCCACACGTACTTCTCCGTCAAATAGAGGTGGCGGAGCTCCGACTTGCTGGGGGACTTCCCATTGCCATCTATCCCTGGCAGGTGGGGGTTGCAGAGAGGGGTAAGAAAAAGGAAATGACAGAAAAGGGGGGGACTGCAGGGCGGTCAGGACAGAGGTCAGCGGGACTGACTTCCCCAGTCATAAGACACAGACACACCTCTGATAGGAAGACACTTCTTCCAGGCTTCATAGGAGGCTTTGGGATCCCTCTTGAGCCACAGCTGAGCCTGGGCATGGATCTCATTGCAGTATGGCTTAACCGTGGTGAGGGCCTCAACAGGGACATCCTGCAGGGGAGAGCGGAACACCTGAGCCGCGGCTCCGGGACGAGGGCTCCAACGCCAGGGCACTGGCGGCCAGAGGGGCGTATGCAAAGCAAGATCAGAAGGGTCAACGCTCGTTTCATTTTCGCCCGAGTATGTGCTCCCGTTGAAGGCACGTGGCCCAACTTCGCAGCGGCATCTCCGCCCTGAGCTTAAGGTTGCTGCTCTGACTGCGCAGGACGAAGAGGTAGCTGGCTTCCCACAGACCGTCCTAAGGCCGCAGACACCAACTCCTATCCCAGGGCTGATCCGGCTCCCCAAACATCAATCGACTGGTCTCTAGAACTTGAGGAGCCACTGACTAAGCAGAACTAGGCTGTGTAGCAAAGAGCCCCACACGGCACTCGAAGCAAGCTGTTCTCAAGCGTTTTGGCCTCAGGACCTGCTTACACTCTTAATAAAATCGTCAAGGACCCAAAACTGTTTTGTGTGTGTGGTTCTATCTATTGATATTTGCCATATTAAAAGTTAGGCATGAGAAATTCTTAAAATATTAACTAATTTCACTTAACAATAAGAATAAATCCACTGCCTATTTACCTAAATGATGCTTTTTATATTTCCAAAATAAAAATAACCTAAAGGAGTGACACTACTTTGTCTTTGAGAATTTGCTAGAGGACTGAGTCAGTAAGCCGGCTGGGCCCTGAGAGCTGCCTCTGCGTCCGAGCCGTCGGCATATGCTGTTTGGGCTGCAGGGAGAAAAATGCCCAGCTGCTCACAGACACGTAGTTGGGAAAAAGCGTATGTTAACAGCCTTCTTGTATAACTGCAGGCTGCTTTCCTGGATCCCACTTTCAACGAACGAGAGGCTCTGAAAGCCCGGTTGCCACAGGGACCTGGAGTCGGCGGACAAACTCCTCCCGGTCCACCACACCAGCCCTCTTCTTCACTACACACGCGTGCGTCGGGAGCACGTGTCTGTCGTCTGGGAGATTCGGGCTCCCTGAGTCAGGTCAGCCGCTCTGGAGCGATGGGCTCACGTCACTCATCTTTCAAGAAAACGTCTGCCAAACGGCCAATCCTGAACAAGCGCCGCTGGCCCGTCGCACGCCCCTCCCCACACCCGTGGGCCCCCACGAGAGAGGCGGCGGGTACTGCACTCCTGCTCACGCCGACTCCTAAGAACACGAGCACCCGAGCAGAGTCCCTAAAACTGACGTGTGCCACTACATCGAGGACACCCGGCAGCGAGCGCGCACTGCCCGTCCCGCAGAGGCCCCGGCAGGGGCTTGGAGAGTTACGAAACAAACGCTGGCCTCGCAGAGTCCTGGATGGTCCAGGGAACATCAGGCGCCAGGAGCCCGTTTTGAGCCCTGCTGCTTTCTCTAGGCCGAGACTAAGCGCGTGCGAGCGTCGGCACGGGGCCCCCGCGCCTCGAGGGCTAACGCTCTGGACATCTTCCGCCTCGCTCCGGGGAAAATGATGCTCTTGGGGGCGTGGGGTTCCTCTCCAACCTAGGACTGATTTTTTTTCCCTGAGAATGAGCTCTGAGGGGAAATAAATCTTCATCAAAGGGAAAGAAGATGGGTAGCTCTTCTGAGGACTGTCTAGGAAGATGGAGTCAAGGAAAATTTAGTAAACGGTTCAGATCCAGCTTCTGCCCTGGTGCTGACCACTCACAGAGCAACCTTGCTGCAGTGATGAAGACGCTTGGACCAAGGGCTCCTCCAGGACACAGCAGGATCAAAAGGCCCAAGGACCAAAGAAGGTGTAAAGGGACAGAGCCTCGGGCATGGCTAAGAGGAAATACCACAAGCCGGCACAAGCACCTGGGTCGATCTGGGGCTCGGCTATGTTCTCTCAGAACACAAACTTGGCTTTCCTCGTTCCCTGAACGATCTCCCGAGTGGCTGGTAAACGCTAGGTAGTGCGCTCTGCACTGGACACGAAAAACACCACAACATGGACACCCCTGGATTCAAGGTGCCCACAGACAGCCCCGCAGACAGCTGGATCTTCCGAGCAGCAGCTAACAAGGGGGGGGGGGGGCATCCTACACAGAGAAGACGACAGACGGCTGCAGCTGACGTTTACTAAGGGACTAACGTAAGCCGGTGTTCCAAGCACGTCATCTGTGTTAAGTAACTCATGCCTCACAACACTTCCACGTGTTGTATTCCCATTGCAGAGATGGGCAAACTGAGGAGCCGGAGTTACTGACTTGCCAAGTCACATGGCTATTAAATAGAAGAGCTGGGATTAGAAATCGAGATGTCTGGGGGTGCCTGGCTGGCTCAATCGGTTGAGAGTCCGACTTTGGCTCAGGTCATGATCTCACAGTTCGTGGGTTCAAGCCTGTGTCGGGCTCTGTGTTGGCAGCTCAGAGCCTGGAGCCTGTTTCAGATTCTGTGTCTCCCTCTCTCTCTCTCTCTCTCTCTCTCTGACCCTCCCCTGCTCACATGGTCTCTATCTCAAAAATAAAATAAAACATTCAAAAAAAAATTTTTTTTTAAATCAAGACGTCTGCTTTAGAGCCTCAGATTCTCACCACTGCACAATACCACACGTGCAAAGGTACTGGGGCAGAAAAGAACATGTGCCTTCTGGGAGCTTTGAGTCATCTGACATGACTAGAGGGAGAGCCACTCCTCCAGTAAACCACCTTGTTCCACGCTTCTGTATTTTCATGTTTATGTTACTCTTGACTTTCCTCTGAGAAGCATTCCTTCTCAAACCTCCCAACTCCTGTCTGCTTGACTACGGCAGGGGAAGCGCTGGTGCCCCCCGGGGCAGGGAGGGGCGGCCACCTGCCCTCCCCGCCTGGCCTCGCCGCCCGCAGCCCGGTACCTTGTTCTTCTTGCTGGTTGGGGCAGGCGGTTTGATGAGCTTCTGCAGGATCCGCAGGCACATGAGGGTGATGTTCTCCACAACCACGGGGGTCTTGATGTTCACCGCCATGAGGAAAAGGCTGAGGGCTGGGGTAGGAGGACCAGGCTGAGCCGCAGTCACGGGGCACTGAACACCGATAGCAGCAGGGCCGCCCAGGCAGCCCCCGCCCCAAAAGGGCCCCGAGGCAGATGCGCCCCAAGCTCACCGCAGCGCAGACGCAGCTCCCAGCAGCCGTCCTCCTTCGAGATGGAGTCTGTCAGCAACAGCATCTCATACTGCAGGCTGCTTGCCTAGAGGCCAACGGGAGGAGACGTGGGTAGAGGAGGGTCCACAGGCGGGAGCCAGGACTGGGGCTACGTCCAAGCTCTGATCCGGGGGCTCTGGTACCCGGGGGCGCCATCAGAGAGACAAAGCAGAGCTGGAAACCCTCTCCCTGCTCTGGCTGAGGCTGGCTCTGACCTGGGACAGTCACCCCAGGGAGATTGGTGGAAACGAAAGCAAAGGAACCCAGAAGGACAGGGAGGGAGGGGTCAGAGGGGCGGCCGTCCTGCTCACCAGATCGGGATTGGCCCAGTGGCCCTTCAGGGCAGTGGACACTTTGCCGATGATCAGGTCATTCATTTGCTGGGTGGCTTCTGGATTGTCTCTGAGGAAGCAAAGGCATGGGAGTCCTGTTACCCCCCACTGGCCGTGTCCCGCTTCCCACCCGAGGAGCTCAGAGAAAAGGCGATCGATGCCCGGGGCCACGACCAGACCGGCCCCACGAGGAGACGTGGGTCTGTAACAAAGCGCCCAGCGTGGCCGCCTGCCCTGCAGCGGTCACTGAAGGGAGCGCAGCACCAGCACCGACATCTCCGCGTCCACAGCCCAGGCTGCTGGGCCCCCAGGCTCCAAACCCAGGGTCCTCTGCCAGGACGGGTCACAACACTCCTCATCTTCTCCATCCGCCTCCGCTTCAGCCCCACTGTGACGAGGTCGACATGAGTCCTAACAGCGTAAAGTCTACCAGGTGGCTTTCTTGCTTCCTCCCCCGTTTTGAATAAAACCCAAAGTCCTTACAACGGCCTAGAAGACCCCCGGGATCTGGCCCCCGGTGACCCCTGGTTCTTCCTGTTTCTCGTGTGGCCGCCATCACTCCACCTGCATGGTCCCCAGCACACCCCGCCACGTGCAGCCACAGCAGAGACATCTGTGTGGCCTGTCCCTTTACTCCACACACGTCTCCTTAAGCGTCACCCCCAAGAGATCTTCCCTGACCACCTTCTCCCACGCGGCCATTCCTGCCACAGCTGGGCGCCGCCCCAGCTTTCCCTGTCTCCACAACCGAGTTTCCTGACGCGGTGCTGTACAAGTGCGCCCCTGCGGGCCCCCACCTAGACAGAGGGCTCCATGAGGGCAGGGGCTTCGCCGCGTTTACCACTGCGCACCCAGAGTCCAGAACAGTGCCTGGCACGCACAGACCCTCCCAACACACCTGCTAAGCGGGTGAACCAATGATACAGCAAGAAATGGTCACCTGTCACCTAACACGTTCTGGAATCTACGCCACACGCTCCGCAGATGCGCCACCCCCAGCTCTGCCCACTCTATCGGCACAAGCTAGGCACTCAACGGACAGGAGTCACTGCGCACTCCACCCTCACCACAAGCCTCCGAGATATTTACTCTTGTCAGCATTTTTCAGACGAGAAAACCTCAGCTCAGAGAAGTCAGGTAAGCTGTCCGAGGCCCAGACCGTCAGACTCCGAGTAAGCTCTCGGCACCAGGCCCCGCGGCTCCACTGGCCTCTTCATGGGGGTCTGGGGTCCAAGAGCCCAGGTGCTCCCTCCCCAGAACTAAGAGGCCTATTTCCTCAGGGAACCTCCCTGGAACCAACACCATACAAGCCACATACTCTATTTACAAAGAAATCTGGGTCTCAAATGCTTGCAGAATTTGCCCACCAAGACCCTGGGCATCTCCCCCTTCTTCCTCACAAGTTAGCTGGCCTGTGCAGCAGCAACAAGCACCCCACTTCGCCCCCCTAAGCTCCCAGTGACCACTGCCCGCCGCGCCCCGTGTCAGGAGTGACTGGGCCCACCGTCACGCTGCAGGCTCTGACCGAGTCAGCAGGCACATGAGCTGGCGGACCTCCTCTCGCATGGCCGCAGAGCCTCGGCGAAGATTGTAATCGAAGAGTTCCCGGATGAGGCCCTGGGACACGAGGATGTGCCGCAGGGCCGGGTTGGTGGCCAGGGCCCGGAGCAGCGTGATACAATGTTCTGTGACAGCCGAGGCACAGCCATAGCACTTGGTGGACGATGTGTGGCCACAGCCCAGGACGGATAGGGCGCGGTACTGGCTGGCAGTGAACGTGGGCTGCACGGAGGTTCGGGACGACTTGGTGGCTGCCTCCCTCTGCTGCAGGTCATATTCCAACAACTCTTTGCGGGAAGCGAAGACTTTCTATGGAGAAAAAGACAAAGAAATTAAGGAGCAATGAATAAAGACGAAGAAAAAGTTAACCAGAAATTCGTTTTGGCTTGAAAAAACCCTTCACACGCATTATCCAGCTTAGCCTCTCTGGCGACCGCACCCAGTAGATACTTTATCCTCATCTTATGGAGGAAGTGAAGCTTAGGAGGGCTGGCTTGTCCCAGGCAAGTGGCAGAGTCAGAGCTCAGCCCCTGAACACGTCCTAACTCCCACGTAACACTGTCTCCTAAAGGACGAACGCGAAGATCAGAGACGTCGGCCCATGTAACAGAGACCACTCCGGACGGGCAAAGAACCGGCGTGTCTGCGGCCAGCCTCCCCCATCCCACGGACGTCAGGTCAGTGACGTTCCAGCATTCAAACAGCCCGCCCTGGCTGACTGGAGTTGCTGTACCCGGCCCTACCAGCCTACAAACTCGGCCTTTCAGCAAAAGAGGGAACAGAATCTTGGCACCTGGTTTTTTTAAAACTAGCAACCCCTCTACTGAAAGATGGGTTCTAAATGGGCCAAGGAAAGCACATCGAATACCATCACCCTAGATCTTCTGGAACAGACCCCAGTCTCTGCCGAGCACCAGAAACAACAGTGGGCGAGACGCTGAACGTATGGCCACTCGGGCCCTGTCTTTTCAGCTCTGTCAAGGGCAGCCCGAGACAGAGTGCCAGAGGGGGGCGGCAGGACTGCTCCGCAAACCTCCCTGGTCACGCGCCACAGAACACTCCAGAGGGGCTCCCGTGTCTCTACCTGGATGATTTTGGAGAGCTCGTCGAAAGAGTTCTTGCAGTCTCCACAATACTCCTGGGCCAGCTGCAGGATGTACCGATTGACACTGGCGGAGGTAGAGCCGATGCCCCCGGCCGTCCCCGAGTCATCCTGCAACCCAAGAGGCGAGCGGTCAGCCTTCCGCTTCTGCCCCGGAGCCCCACCACGCGCCCTCTAGCTCGGGGCTACCTGCGGCTTCTCGGGGGCCGCCTCGTTCACTTTGCAGAGCAGGTTCTCCAGCTGCGGCCGGTGTCCCATCAGCTGGTGGTAGACTCGGTCAGCTTTGTCCAGGAGCGTATTGATGTTGGAAACGGCCTAGCAGGAAAAGACAGGGGCGTGCGTGAAGGCTTCTCCTTGACTAAACCCAATTGCTAACCATTTTCTGAAACGTTCCCTACAGGTCAGGTGCTGTTCCGCACACCCGTTACTTCTGTTCTTAATAATCTGGGGGGTGAGCACGTTATCGGAAGTAACATACGATGTACAGGAGAGTACAACACACGCATAAGTACGTGACTCTGAGACAAGTGTGAGGTCACCTACAGCAGGTCACACGGCACTAAGAGGCACGGCTGAAATGGAACTTTTGTCCTTCTGATGCCACAGCTAAATGCTCTCCTGCTTCTAGCAACAATTCCAACAGCCC
Source organism: Helogale parvula (assembly GCA_004023845.1). Lineage (NCBI taxonomy): Eukaryota > Metazoa > Chordata > Mammalia > Carnivora > Herpestidae > Helogale > Helogale parvula. The sequence continues at coordinate 29,852 of PJEM01011716.1, read as the reverse complement.
TTGCTTTGACTGTCCCTTAACTCCAGCCCCCCAGCCCTGCCCTGGCCACGCAGGCAGAGAACCAGCCCCGGACGTGCTGCCATTGAGGAAGGGCCAACAGCTGCAGGACGAAGGCGTCTGGGGAACAAATGCAAGGTGCTCTCTGATTTCTTTCTGCTTTTCCAAATCTGAAGTTGCTCGCCCACGGAGACTTTCTAGTTCACTACCAACACTTCTCAGAAGTCACGTGTAAGCCACGTGTTCCAATGTATCTTACGCTGTGTTTTGCTGCCACCCAAAAGCCGGGCACTACAGGCAGTGCCGAGCTGAGGAAGATTCGGACTAGAAGGAAAGGCACCCTGCCCTCCACCAGCCCCTGCTGCCCAAGGCTCAGAGCAAGGCCACTGCCTTGGGTCCAGGACAGATCAGCCTTACCTTTTTCCGGTCCTCCTCATTCTCAATGGGATCCACCGCACAGCAGGGCTTGGCGTAGAGCATGAAATCGAAGCGCGCGTATTTGCAGAAACCGCAGGCGTTGCAGAGGAAGGGATCCTTCTCGTCATAGTTGATGGACCTGAAGAACCACAGTGTTCGGGTCAGGGGGCAGGAGAGGCTCGGGGGTAGGGGTGGGGGGGTGACTGTGAGATGGACAGTGCCACACGCGTACTCTGGAACCGTGTAGGGATGACGCAGGTGAGGATGACTCACACAACCAGGTAAGAAGAAAGGAAGACTCGCAAGTAAACGCAGGGACCCCTGCTCCCAGCCTCCCCAGGACAGGCGCGTGCACACGTACACGCACTGCTCTTCCATCCCCGGACTCCACGTACCCACAATCCTCTAATTACCGTGAGGGCACCAGACGCTGAAATGGCCCACCCTGAGACGCTTATGGGGAAACACAAGAACGCACACGGCCCCGGCCCGGGCAACATGCCCTCACCTGCACTTGTGACACTGGTAGACGTTCTCTCCACAGTTGCCGCAGACCCCGGGGTTGGCAGGGACAGAGGCGCTGCAGCGTGGGCACTGCAGGGTCTCTGTGGAGGCCTGGTAGTTTTCATAGAAGTCTGCAAACTCGATCATCAGGTTGGAGGCCACGATGGGCAAGGGCAGGTCGATCTTCACCTCCGTCTGCCCGGGGGTCAGCTGGACCTTCTTGGCTTTGTGCCAGCGAGCCGGCCTACGAGAGACCGTGTCAGACAGTGGGGCAGAGGGCCTGAGAGCCGCCCGTTTACCCCTCAGCGATGGCGGTCTGAGAAGACGGAGACTAAGACCGTCCCCACGTATTCTTCTAAGGCAGCGAAGCAGGCACTCTAAGGAAGGAGCTCTGGCACAAAACGGCAACCTCGTGTAAAGAAGATTTTCCCGCTGCCCCTTCCCTATACAAAAGGGTGTTAACGCTCAAGTGCTTGGAGATGTTACACAGGATAACTTTTCAGATCCTGGGAAACCATGAAGCACATATCAAGGGCAGACGCTCCTGTAGAAGCGTGCCACTCTGGACCCTAAGATCCCAAGAGGTACCCTGTGCCATGTGCCCAGCAGAGGCGGGCGAAAAACGAAAAGGCATACAGTAACCCAGGGTAATCACAGTCCCCACGGGTAACATTTATCGAGCACTTACTACGTATAGGCTCCGTTCCCAGCAGGTCACACACACTAAACCAGACTACACAACGTCTCCCACGTCAGAAAGACACACACAAAGCTCAGCAGGGCTGGGGTGCGAGCCCACGGTCTTAGCTCAGGTTCTGAGCGCTTCACCCGCAGCTGCTCGGACTCTACACAACAGAAGATGAACCCCACCTCCTCTAGAAGGGAGCGGGTTAGCCCAAGGAGCGGCCTCCACTTGCACGTCACCAATGTGAGCTGCTCCCCAAAGGAAGAAAACTTCCTGTGGGCCGAGCTCCAGGGGGCCGTCTGCCGATGCGGTACAGCCCCACTTCGTTCCGGCCCTTGGGGTGAGAGCGACACTTCCATCCGTGCAGAACAGCACTGCACGGCTTCCCACCTCAGCAGCGCCTGCCCGTGTCTTCCTCTGCCCAACAGGCGCACCTGAGATCTCAACACGTCGGTCCCTGTGGGCCAGCGCTGTAACCCGCACTGGTGCCTTCTCCGGCCCGCATGTGACGTGCCCTGATTCAGACACTGGGACACGTGAGCTAGAAGGATCCAACACGGGCAGATGCAGAGGGAAGGTGCGATGTATAAACAGGGACTGTGTACTGGACAAGCTTCCTGAGGGATACTGCCTCTCCGTGAGCACGCAAGCAGCACCTTAATCCAAGGAATGACCGCTACCCCCCAGTACAGGTTTTACACAAACCCAGACCTGCCCTGAGGAACACGGGTGGGAGAAGCCTGCAGTCCCCTCGCTCAGCCTCCTCTCAGGGCAGACACTGCTAAATTGCTTCCTCAGACCCCAAGGGCTCCACCGGACATGATTTCAGAAGAACCTTTGTCAACACCCTCGGGAAATGGTGTTTCACTTTCATCCCGTCATGACTAAAGTGGAGACAGAATAAACCAGGCCTCCAGGGATATGCTGCTTCCCCCCATTCCTGCAATCAAAACCAGCAGCTGGTGCTGAGCCACAAGCTGCCCCTCCCCGAGCCCGAAGAGCCCGTACTTGTTTTTCAATTCCACGATGGCCTGCACCGTCCGGTTGTTGTAATAGAGGTTGACGGTCCGCACCATCTTTGTCCGTTTCAGATCTCCGATTTTCACCGTCACCTTGCTGATGGTGTGGCTGCCAATGAGCTTCACGACCTGCTGGGTGGTGGTGTACCGCGTGTCCACTTTGATGGAAGACAGCTTGATATACTAAACACAAGAGGACACCAAACAGTGCATCAGTTCGAGGCCCCCGGCTCATCCTGGCTTCCTCAAAACCGAGCCCGGTAGCCCACTCTCCCACCGCGGGCGAAGCTTCTGTTAGAGGCGGTAAGTGGGGCAGGTAAGCACTCCGGCCACCGGTGACCGACTGCTGGGAGAGGGACACTCGTGTGGCAGCGATCACTCTCTGGGAACAAGACGCCCACCGGCCGGCCCTGCAAACCTCACGGCCGCCCGTGCTGAAGACGGCACTTACGCAGAACGGCACCTCTGGGTTGTTGCACACCAGGCAGGGGTCGCTCTCCAGGTAGTAGCCGTCAAATTCCACTAAGCCAGACAAGGTGCTAAGGGAGAAACAGTCTCAGCGTTAGGAACTTCTCATTTTAGAAAACACTGAGCTGCACATGGCGACACTCCCTAAGGCGAGTCCCACCCTAGGAAGAACGCAGGGAAATGGGAGAAATCCCCAACGGCGCTTAGAAGCCACAGGAAGGACATGTCACCCCATCGGCCCTAGAGGTTTCCTATTTCTGAGCGGTTTCCTGAGGTCAGAGGAATCCTAAAAAGCTACATTGATATTTGCATTAATCAAAGGAGAGTCGCAATTAAATTTACCAGGTTTTCTGTACACTTTAAAATAGGTGAATTTTGTGGTATAGAAATTCTATACCTCCATGAAGTTTAGAAGAAACAAGAACAATTGCTATTAAACCAGGGAAAGAATAACTGCTAGTTTGACCGATACGCTTTCAAAAGTTTTTTTAACCTGGCCATTTTCTGTAAACTTATCCAATTTAGACTCAGACCCTTGAAGTAGGAAACATTCTCAAATTACTGCCTCCCCAAACCTAACTGGGCAGTTACATATTGAGCGCCCTGTGGAGGAGGGGGTTGAAGACCAACGAGACAGAGCCGTGTTGATCCTCAGGTAAGAGCCAACGAGTGTAGAGAGACGGCACGTGAGCTGGTCTGCAGGGCTCAATTAGGGAGAAGGCAGAACGGGCCCACCTGTAAATGTTGGAGTTGGGGTGGTTGGTAAGAATGTGGTTCTGAGTCCGCAGAATCTCCACAGCCTTCTGTGAATACTCCTTCAACTGAAACAGAAGTTAATAAAAGACCTGAGTTAAAGGCCAAGGGAAAGTCTTTCTGGAAAAGACTCCTGTCTCCTTCTGTCTAGCTGAGGCCGCCGGAGACACACCAGGCTTCTCGGCCCCCGGGGCAGAGCCACACAAGGCTGGGCCTGGCGCCTAGTCATTTAAAGGGCTCTGTCTTCTCTATAAGTTTCCAGAGTCATCTTCTCACATCCCAGGGACGAAGATCATCTTTATTCCCACAGCGAGGTCATGAAACGATTATCCAACTGCAGACACCTTGCGGGTGGTCTTCAGGGCAGCCAGGAAAACCCGGGGACACTTTCTTTCCTAAAACAACTTGAATGGGTTGCATTCTCCTCCCCAGCTGATCCCCTTCTGCTGACTAAGCCAAAGTCAGCCTGTGCTCACGTGCTAGTGTATGCTACGTGTGGCATACATGTTGGGAGTGCTTCACATAGATCTAACACAAATGTGTCCCTAGGTGGGTTGGTTACAATGTTCTTAACTCAAGAGAAAAAGAAGGCTGAGGCGCCTGGGTGGCTCAGGCTCGGTTAAGTGTCCGACTTCGGCTCAGGTCATGATCTCACAGTTTGTGGGTTCAGGACCCATGTCAGGCTCTGTGCTGACAGCTCAGAGCCTGAAGCCTGCTTCGGATTCTGTGTCTCCCTCTCTTTCCGCCCTTCCCCTGCTCATGCTCAGTTTCTCTCATGAAAACGAATAAACATTAAAAAAAATTTAAGGAGGAAAAAACGTCAAATGTGGCTGCATGGCTCCTCTGACTGTGTATCAATCATTACCTTCTTCTCCGTTTGTGGGGTTTTCAAGGAGAAATACCCCAGCAGGTCCACAAACTGCGCAGCCTTACGACCATAGGCCGGGAGCTCTGGCCATATGGACCACATCAGATCCAGCAGGAGCTCCTGTTGAGATTTGCTGGAGTTTCTGTAGATAAAGGACAGTTGGTATTACCCAGCAAGCAGCAGAGACCCTGGAGGCCCTTTTACTTATCAGCAAAGCCCAGGTGCTGTTTCTGTAGCTGTATCGACCTCCCCCCCCAAGTAGGGGTTAAGTTCGAATCGTTTTGCTGTTCCTTCCACAGCGGATTCTAACAGGTGTATCTTCAGAGGGTGGCCTGAAGAATCAGGCCTGGTCACTTTACAAACTTCAAACCACAGCCTTCTCAGGAAAAAAACGCAATCATCTTTTGCTTACGACATCAGTTTAATGGCTGAGAACAGATAACCTGATGAAGACATCGGTTAACAGTCAAGAGGACCCAGGCTGATATAAATATGAAGACTGAGATCGTGTGCAGGTAACAGAAAGCCAAGACAGAACCACACCGCCCGCTCGGGTCCCGGACCCATGCAGAGCGCCAACACCAAGCCCGGCCTACCTGTAGATGTGCAGCGTCAGACAGTGCGCCTGCCAGCGCACAGAGGAAGAGTTGGACTCTAACAGGAAGCAGCGCAGGAACTGGACCAAGGTCTCCTTATCTGCGAATTTGTTTAGCTGGTTCACCAGAGCTGTGCACAGCTGGTCCTCCTGGCTGCCCGAGCTCTCACCTGCAAGATCGGGGCTGGACTGAGGACTGGAGACCAGGAGGCTCGGCCTCGGGTCCCACAGCCCGTGACACCAGATGGAGAGGGAGGGGACTCTGTCCACGTCTGAGAGTTTCAAATAAATGGTTCTAATTTGAAAACACCTTTCTAGGCTGGTTGAAGGCCAGCCCCCAATGAGACAGACATGCAATAATGCCACCAAAAAGGCACAGGATAAGGGGCCGACGTGGGCCCGGCACCGGACAAACACAGCCACTCTGGAGATCTGCTACCTAAAACATCTCTCTGAATCATTAATCGAGAGAACGTAAAGCGCCTCCCCCGCTCTCCTGATCACCGGTCTCAGGCCTCCAAGGACCATGAGGAGCAGTGAAGCAGAAAGGCTTCTGCCTCCCCAGTGGCACGGAGTCCTCTAAGACAGCTTCCATTTATTCGTAGAGCATTTAACGGTTTACGAGCATCATTTACCACTGATGACTTCTCCATAGCAAGTGGAATTTATTATTTCATGGAAAAACAAATGTGGCTTACTGAAAATGTTCAGTGCCCTTTGGCCTTTTCTTGGTATGGGAAGTCACATGTTTAAGGTGTAAAGGAAAATAAAAGCAAAACTAGACACTAGACGGCATCTGGGTGTTAGGTCTCCAGTAAATCAGCACGAAAGCTCTCTCTGAAGGGAGCAAGAACGGCAGGCTCTGAGAGAAATTAGAACACATCGCCCTGGTCACCAAGACGCTCACCCTCTTTCTCCTTTTCCTTTTCTTCTTTTTTGCTCTTCTTCGTGGACGACTTGGACTGTGTCGTGGCTTGCCCAGAAGCGGCAGCTGCAGGGGCTGAGGCGGCGGCGGCGGCGCCAGAGGAGCCCGCGGAGGCCGCCAGGGCGGCGAGGACTTTGCTGCCACACAGGGCGCAGGAGAGCAGCTGCAGCAGCACCGGAGACACCCCCTCGTCCACCAGGAAGCTCACTTGGAGGAGGAAGTAGAGGACAGCTGTGGGCAGAGGAGACCGGGACTCAGTTCTGAGACACCTACCCCAGGCCGCCCAGACCCCGCCGCCACAAGCGCCATGTCTGCACTCAGCCAGGACCGGCCCTGCTCCCACCAGGCTGCTTTCCGAGTCCGCTCTGCTGGCGGATGCCCAGAACCCGTGCCTCTGCAGAAGCGCCTCATCAATGTCGGAACAGCTACCTGACAGTTCTCTCAGCTCCCACTTCTTCCAAGATGATGACTTCTCTAGACCCCACACACTCCTCTTTAGTCTTAGCTCTACAATCTGGAGGTCACCTACTCTACCCTGTGCCCCCAGAGCACCCCAAATTGTGTCTATGACCCTGAGCGCTCTGAAGTTCTGACTGTCTTCTCAGCTAGACAGACTTCTGGCTATGTGTCTTGCTCATAGTCTTATCTCTGGCATCCAGGCCGTGCTGGGCACACAGGAGGCCTCACTACGTGGCTCTCAAAGGGACGGCGGAGTGACGACAGCCCGGAGGAGCTGTGCCGCTTACAGTCGTCTTTGATGCAGAACTTCTGCCAGTTGACGGTCCGCTGGGCAGCAATCTCTGCACAGGCTTTCAGGTGCTCCATCTGCAGCGGAAACCGGTGAGCAGAGGTGAGCAGCCCTGCCCAGCGGCCCCGACCTGACGGGTCGCCGACCCGACTCCAGACCACAAACCGAGCACAGCCGCCCGTGCCGCGGGCCCCCCACGTGCACACACCACCTCGCTCTCGGGGCCTCCTCCGTGCTACACCCACCGCGCGGATGGCCCGGGTTCACAGGGACTCCGCAGGCTGCTCAGTAACACAGCAGGAGACAGGGGCTGTGACGGGAAACTGCGACCCAGTTACTTTGTCCTTTCTTTCCCCCACCCCGACTTGACTTTGTTCTTGCTGAAAGCATCCCAGTACAGACACTAGATTAGGAACGTAGAATACCGAAGACCCCTCTTCTAGAGGCTCCTATGCGACACATTCCATTTGCTCCCAAGAGTCCAAGCCACCTTCGGACAGTAACACACTGTTTGTTTAGAGTTGAAGGACAACACTCACAGGCGTGTGAACTTCTGGCGGGACCAGCGACACAGGGAAGCTCAGGCCACTCATAACGACAGGTGGGAGCAGGAGTGGCGACGGGGACACCTCAGGCCCTGCCGCCACTACACTGGATACAGTGCATCACGGATTCGCCCTGAGCTCAACTGTGGCCGTAACGTCCTCGCAACACCAAAAAGCCCCGTTCTGCTCCAGCCCGTGGCCCCGCTGGCCGAGCCGCATCACTCGCCCTGCTCTCTCTGCCCCACCGCGCAGCCCTGGGCCTCGTACCAGGCTGATGAGCGTGTCGTACTGCAGCGCAGAGCCCGAGCTGGCTGTCACCACGCTCGCCCGGAGGAAGATGCCCTGTTCCTCCAGCAGCTTCTTGATCCCACGCACGTGGGAGTCCAGGGTGTGCAGGTCCCGGAGCTGGCGGTACTTCTCCTTCGATCCGCAGATGAAGAGCAGAAGCTTGCGGACTTGACGACGCACAAACGGAGTCTGCTGGATCATCAGGTACTTGAGGGGAAGAGCAACACAGAGAGTCAGCGACTCAGGAGCTGCGCCGGCGGCGGCACCCCAGCTTTTCGTGAACTACCATTAAAAACTGGTAAGAAACACAAGCCAAGGCAGCCTATGGCGAACTTCAACATTCCTTACTGAAACCAGAAGAAGGGCAGGCATGGAAAGACAGACATCAAGGAGGGGAGAAACAGCCACAACCCCCCGCTCCCTTCCCAGAGTCCTTCGGAATCTACAGGGAGGCTGGCCTCCACTCCGGCTCACTCAGAGTGAAACGGTCAGGAAAACATATTCAGGATCCCTCTTTCAGGCCAAAGAGGCGCGAAGAGGTTGGGTTGTTAGACCTGCCCAACCGGAAATGATCATCTGGGGTTTGTGAACAGCTCATTCTTCCCAGACTTACCCTCAGACCTGCCGTGATGGTGGCTGAGCTTAACCCCGGCGGGCCCCAGACCCACCCCGCGCACGTGGCCCTGCGACGGTCGGTCCAGAAGCGCACTAACTACACTGCCGCTCCGCCAGCTGCCTCCCCCTCTGCTTCCGCCAGCAGGGAAAAGGGACAATGGAGGGCACGAGCAAAGAGCACCGGCTCCTTGCCATCTGCCTGCTACCCTGGCAACGGCCCTTCACTCTGGCAGCCTTGGCATTTCTTCAGTACCCAAGGTCAAACCAAAACCACAGTGGGTTCTAATCATCAGCTTCTCTGCCCACTTCCAGAATTGACCATACCACGGTCCCTCGGAACTCCTGGGACACCGGAAGCAGCACCCTCCCCTCAGGCCCACCAGGCCAACTCCTCCGCACACACAGGCTGTTGGTGGCTGCTTCCTGCAGTTACCGTCTCTGGGTTCCCTTTTTTCTTTTTGTTCTCCAACGGCTTGTTCAACCAATTCCCTCGATTAAAGTCTCTCTCTAAATTTAATGAGTGTATTCTCTATTTTCCAGAATCTCAATTATTTAACCTGTCTATTCCCACCACGTGCAGAAACAGTTAAACGTATAGATTGAGAATCGAAAGCCAAGGCTTGCTGGGAGAACTATCTTCCACAGCTTCACCACACAGGACCCCCGGGGCAAGACTGACACGGTGTGAGCCGAGCTGCTGGGGGACATGGCTCCTGGGAGTGAGGACGGAGGGAGCCACAAAGGCCGTCCCGGCCGATAGGTCCTCTCCCCGAGTGGCACGCCACCTGGGGCCTTCACTTACCTCTGAGAGGAAGTAAAACCATGAATGATCAAAGACAGGAGGGGGGATTCGAGAGTTGGCGTCGGCGATCTTCTTGATTTGGTAAGGAAGCCGCAGGACCATCTCCGTTAGGAGCTGAGTGTAGGCCTCAAATACATCAGCGGCATGGCCCTGGAGGAAGACCAGCTGTGTGAGAGGCGGGGACCACAACTAGGGAGAAGGCTGGTTTGCGGCTCGGTAGGTACGGCATATGTTGGAATTAGCAAATGGCACCTTGCAGATGGGAGCCCTCACTGCCTGACAGTTGAGTTTAAACCCAGCAAGGCCCCAGGCTCCTGGGGGCAATTCTGTGACATGCAAAGGTAAGAGTGGACACAGATCTCGCCTGTGTTGAAAGTTCCAATATTTCACTCTGGGGATTTTGACACTGTACTGTGCTCTGCTTACACAAAAACTAAACTTCTAAAGGGAAAAAACGGAAAAAACAGTGGTGGGGAAGGATTTCTGACTTCCCATGAAAGATGCAGTCCACTCCCTAGAACCATAACCCTCTGCTATAACAAAAGACATTTCAATAAAAAGCAAGGCAGCCAGATCACGAACACGCAGCCCCCGGAGGCAGGGGGACGGCGGAAGGAGCAGATGCCCTGCAGGCTGTGTGGTACCCTGGGCAGAGCCTGCAGGAGTCTGGGGCCCAATGTGTCTCGTATATTCAGTCACCAGTTACTCATCAGTCCTTTGCCAAGCATGGGAGGCGCAAACAAGGGGAAAACGCCACATGTGTGCACAGGGCACTCCGGGGACCCGGGGAAAGGCCTTTTCCATCCGACCTGGCAGAAGTGCGTGCTGGGGAGGGTTTTCCCAGGATCCAGTGCGTGAGGCAGGTCTTGAAGGACTAGGAATTAGCTTAGAGGGGAAGGAAGCGACGCTAAGGGAAAGAAGCTCAGAAAGACAGCGGGTAGGAAAGCGATGTGTCACATCTGGGGAAAGGCACAGGTCAAGGGGGGCTATGCGCCAGGATGCATAGCGACACAGCTAGAGAGCCAGGTAGACAGTTGGGTTCTCAGAACTTTTTGGCCTAGAAGTTAAGGAAGCCCAGCAAAGGGCTAAACAGAAGGACACGGTGAGATTCACATTTTATGCCTCTTCTATCCCTGAACTATTCAAAGCAGTTCAGCGAGTGCAGAGGGGAGCACAGGGGGTGCTGCCTGCACAAGGCCGCCACCCAGATGCAATGGACAGCAGCAGGGGAGACGATGAACACGGTGGGCACCGGAGTGCGCCCAGAGCCGGGCTGGACTGCGCCACGCCACTCAGTGCTCACGACAACCCACACGCGGACCCTATGCGAGCGTCAGTTCCCAGCACGCAAACTGAAGCTATGGCCACGCGGAACCTGCCTGGGCTTCGTGGCTGGTAAGTGGGAACGCTGGTTCCCAAACCCCCCTGACCAGAAAGCCGCGTTCTAGACGAGCCCGCTGAAGGGGCCCTGATGACCGCAGGGGGAGGCAGCCTCGGCTGCTCCGGCCCTACTCACAGACAGCGAAAGGGACCGTGCTCGGGAGGAGGGCGGGAGCCGCTCTTCGTCCGGGGCCAGGCCTCCCTCACCTTCACATACTGGCGGAGGAAGAACGGGCTCATGTCGGGCGGGGAGGACGTCGTGTGCGGCTTCAGCAGCTGGCTGGCGGCCACGGGCTCCTCGTCGTTCTGCTGGCCCCGCCAGTACTCCAGCAGCGACCTGAGCACGTGCAGGCAGTAGTCCACGGCGCCGGAGCTCAGCAGGGCCGCGGCCGTGGCGCTGGAGATGAGGGACGAGGACTGGGGAAGAGAGAGAGGAGGTCAGAACGGGTCAGCTGGGGGTGGGGGGGTGGAGAGAAAACAACGGTGACATTCTCAAGAGTGGCTGTCCAGGGACTGAGCTCGTCTCCAGTGCGAGGTCCCCTGACTCACTCAAACACCCCCAGCTCTGCCCAACAAGAACCAACCAACCCCACTTCCCAGCTCTACTCCCCCACACACGTGCCAGAGGCCCAGGGGGCACGGACTAGGTGACCTTTCTACCAGGAGGGGAGGGTTTCCTTCCTCCCTGGGCCCATGTCAAGAAGGAGAGGGAACACCTTCCGCTACCAGCACTACATAGCAGCCCCATCCTCCCAACAGGGCTCTCCCCACGGAACGAGCTTCTAAAGGAGATGGGGTAGGTGATGGCATGAATAAAAAAGCAGGAGCAAAGCCACTGTAAATAAAACCATTAGGAGAGCCTTGCAAATCCCAGCAAACCCCACAGCTCATAAGCTCATTAAGATTGGATGCAGTTCAGCCTCCGTTTCTACCTTCTCTGCTTTGTGTTAATCTCCTTTCCGGCACGCACGCCCGGCTTTCTCTCTGCTCTATTACCATACCTTATAGCAACACACAGCAGGGGAATCCTCTTAGCCACCCTCCGCCTCTGCAGAACAGCCCCCTCCTTTCAATAATGGAACTTCCAAACCCTGTAGCCGCTCCAGTGGGAGGGACTCGTTGGCAAAGATCAGGACTTGGAAGGGATTTGGAAGAAGGTGGAGGCTCTGCTCTTAAAGAGGTGACAACTTAGAAGACTCTTTCTCCTCTAGAGTGACAACAGACGACAACCTTACCCTAATGACCCCTGCGCCCTCAGCCCCAGCCCCAACCAGACAGTCCTCTTCCCTCCCCGCACACCCACACGCCCACAGCGACAGTACCTCACATACGGAAGACTTGGATCCGGATTTGGTCCGGGACATGAAGACACTCAGGAGTCTCATCACTACTAGATGGACCTCGTTCAGGGCGCTGCGCTCGTTCTTCCGGGAGACGTCCTGCAGGCAGAAGCGGGGCCCGGAGCCCACACTCAGTCCAAGCTTGCAGCACCCTCTCAACAAGACTCCTTCAGGCCTGTGTGCTCCTCACAAGGCAGCACAGTCAAGACAAGCTCCGACGTACCGTGGACGGCACCCGGATCACCCAACGCCTGATACGCGTAAGAGGCCTTGTTCAGATACAGGGAACTCAATTACTGTTTTTAGCCTGTGGAACTACAAACGGTCCGTGGGGGCAGAGACTGGTCTGCTCCTCATCTGCGTGTAGACCTAACAGTACCAGGGCCACAGCAGGCACTGCCTACTGCTGCTGCTGGATCAGCAGAGCCGGAGCCCCCCTGGTCAAAAGGTTTTACCCCCTAAAACTAAGTGAACTTCCTCTAAGAGAAAGATGGCGAGCTGGGAACGGACCCCAGCTCATCCCCGCTCCTCACACAGCACGACTCTCCGATCTGACCTTTTTGTCCATGCCCAGTTCGGCGATTAGCTGCGAGAGCAGGTTGTCCAAGGCTCCCTTGTCTTTCTCATCTTCTCCATCCAGATCTGTAGTGAGCATCAGAATGACCTGGAAGCCAACAGAGAAGTAAAACATGAGGACCAGTCCCCTCAAGAACGACTCGAAACACAAGAGAGTCCCAATCCCCCTGACGCCCCTGTCGATCATAACCATCATCCATGGAAAGGTCCTGAATCTCAAGGTTTCCAAAGTTTAAGTGTCCTGAGTCAGAAGAGGCAAATTTTGGTGCACGCCACATCTGGCATCACAGAGTATGTTTGGCAAACAGTCTGCAAGATGAATCCACTGAACTACATTTTGCTCAACCACGGTGGCTCGACAGAGGGCAGTGTGCTGCGCTCAAAAGTAAAGAGCTTTCTGCCCAAGGCGACGGCGGCCAGTGGGGCAGGGGCTCCCCGACCACGTTGCAGCCGTGTTACCGCAGACTCACTCCACACCAAGCACCTGCGCAGCAGACACCTGCTCCTCGGTCGTGAACTAGCTGGAGGACGGGCAGACCTCTCTTTAAATTCTCTGACCCTTGGCCATTTCATCGATAGAATGTAGGGCTATAATTTGCAGTTCAAAGCTGCATTATTCTACGGCCCAATACCAAACAAAGCCTTACAGAGCCTCTAGAGACAGGAGCAGGCGTGAGGATGGCCCGACCATAATGCGACAGACCCGGACGACTGAGGGATACCTGCATGTACGGGATGGCCCGGACGCCTCCGACGTTTCGTAACTGGGGCAAGGTCTGCAGGAGTCTCTCCAACAGCATCAGACGGACCATGTGCAGCCTAAAAGGCCAAGGAAAATACAGGAAATGTGAGCTAGTTCACAACCACTAACCAGTTGAATACAGTTCTTTCCTCCTGCCACCGAGGAACACCAGGAGCCTGCTGCTTCGGAACAACCCTAACGTCAGCAAAACGTTCGGAGATGCCTGTCTGGCACAGCAGCAACACAGGAGAACTCTTGCTCCGTTAAAAGGAACAGACTCTTCCAAAATACAACAGACAGCCCTGAAAACCTGCAACAGGAAAAGTTACAAGTATCTCTCAAGCAATCAGGCCCGAGTTGTGCTCAATAGCAAAATCATACCTTCAGGAGTGCGCTCTATGGCTTTTTCCAACTCATGGCCCCATTCTGCCCCGGGCACTATCCTCTGGGATTCCTCCGCCTCCAAGGTCTGCACCATCCAGCTGCACAGGGACCCAGGCCTTTCTTTTCCTTGCTCCTGAGTCCTCAGGAAGGCCAGGCACGGCTTCCCCGCTCCACCCACCCATCACTTTTTCTAGTTAAAATTCAGTTTCAACACCGCCCTTTCCACCGGACCCATGAGCTCTCCCATAAATTCGGTGAGGCACTAACTAGCCCTCTTCATCCGCAGACACACGGGTGGGCTTCCCTATCATATGTGTGCTCGGGGTCTCTAGTGAATAGGCTGTTTCAAGACAGGACCAAAATGAAAAATAATTAATTAGCATCTTATTAGACAGTCGGTTGGCAGCCTCATCTAACACACTATCTGACACAGATTAAGAGCGTTATCTGCTGAATTAATGGAATCACTCTCACAGTATGTAAACTGTTCTTGTTTCGTTTTACTTTACAGGCTGTATATACAAAACCATATGCCTACATACACATAAAAAAGTGATTTTCAGGTATTATATACTACAGGAGATGCCCAGAATATTTTTAAAGCAGTAAAAGTTTGAATCAAAGTATGGGGTCTTACTTGAATGATTCCAAATATTCACTTGAAGGAATGAGCTAACAGTCCTTCAGAATACAGGCACGCATACAAGCTCACTTATGCATCCAAGAATAAAGCAAGGTGCGCGGGGAACACAAACGGGTAAGAACTGCTGAGGAAAGTACCAGACACAGCAACGAGACAGGGCAGCAGCTCAGCGCCTGCAGGATGAAGCACCGCAAGCTCTGAGACGGGGTTAAAATCTTCGGATCTGCAGAACACACTTGTGAATACACACGTATGGGAAGAAAAGTCAGCAAAGTGAGCAGAGCCTGCACCTGGACCGAGGTGTTGCCAGACTGTGCTTCTCCCTCTCTCAAATGGGAGCCTCCCAAATCAAGGGGACACCTAGGGGACTCTCAGTCAGTTAAGCATCGGACTCTTCATCTCAGCTCAGGTCTTGATCCCAGGTTCGTGAGTTTAAGCCTCATGTTAGGCTCTGTGCTGGGCATAGACCTCACTTTAAAAACAAACAAACAAAAACACCTAACCAAAGAAAAAGTAAACCCTACATGCAAATTGCAACTTCTCATTCGTTAGTGACTTAAAGTAAAAACAATTCAGTTATTGGGGCGCCTGGGGGGCTCAGTCCGTTGGGCTGACTTCAACTCAGGTCATAATCTCATGGCTTGTAAGTTCGAGCCTCGCGTCGGGCTCTGTGCTGACAGCTCAGAGCCTGGGGCCTGCTTCGGATTCTGTGTCTCCCTCTCACTCTGCCCCTTCCCCTCTCCCTAAGATAAATATTTTTAAAAATGTTTTTAAACAATTCAGTTATTAACATTATTTAAAACAGGGGTGCCTAACGGGCTCAGTTGGTGAAGCATGCGACTTTTGATCTCAAGGTTATAGGTTCAAGCACTACGCTAGGTGTAGAGATTACTTAAAAATTAAAAGTCTTTAAAAAAGTCATTTAGGGGTGCCTGGGTGGCTCAGGTGGTTAAGTGTCTGACTTCAGCCCGGGTCGTGGTCTCATGGTTCTTGGGTTCGAGCCCCGCATCAGGCTCTGTGCTGACAGCTAGCTCAGAGCCTGGAGCCTGTCTTCAGATTCTGTGTCTCCCTCTCTCTGACTCTCCCCTGCTCATGCTGCCTCTCTCTCTCTCTCTCTCTCTAAAATTAAAAAAAAATTTAAAAAATACATTTAAAAGTCATTTAATAATTCCTCAATTAAATTATCCCTGAAAAAAACAAAAGTCAACTTAAAACCACTTTAGGGATTTCTATTACTAACATGGCTAGATTATCTAAAATCACCTTCCTACTAAAAACACTAAAAAGATAAAACATCATTTTAGAAGCAATGCTGAGGGGCACCTGGGTGGCTCAGTCAGTTGAGTGCCTGACTCCTGATTTTGGCTCAGTCATGATCTTGCAGTCATGAGATCGAGTCTCACCTCAAGATTCTCTTTCCCTCTGCCCTTCTCCTCAGCTCGCACGCGCACTCGCTCTCTCTCTCAAGACAAACATTTAAAATACAAAACCTAGAAGCAATGTTGAGTCTCAAGAAATATGAAAGGACTGAAATCACATCGTATGTTCCCAACCACAGTAAATTAAATCGTTAAGTTAGTAACAGAAAAATAATTAGAAAGTCCCCCGAAGATTTGTAAATTTAGCAACATACTTCTAAATATCCTATGGGACAAAGATTCAATTACAACAGAACTTAGAAAACATTCTGAACTGAACAGCAATGAAAATACGACACATTCAAATATGCGGGCTCCAGCCTGAGCAGAATTCAAAGGGAAGTTTTGAGAGAAGCATATAGCCTCATTAAAATGAAAGCTGAGCATCAATTATTTCAGTTTCCATCTTTTTCTCTATTTTAGAGAGAGAGCAGGAGTGGGGTAGAAGGGAAGAGGGAGAGAGGGAGAGCATCGGAGCACTTGGTCCAACCCTAGAATCATGACCTGAGCTGAAACCAAGAGCTGGACATTCAACCAACCGAGCCACCCAGGCTTCAGCCGCCTAAGCTAGAAACAGAACAAAAAATTAAACCCCCAAGAGAAGGTACAACAAATTTAGTAAGCAGAGAAAAGAAGTCAGAGTGGAAATAAGGGGCACCTGGGTGGCTCAGTCGCTTAAACATCCACCTCTTGGTTTTGGCTCAGGTCGTGCATAATCCCATGGTTCGCAGGATCGAGCCCCAAACTGGGCTCCATGCAGACAGTGCAGAGCCTGCCTGGGATTCTCTCACTTTCTCTCTCTCTCTCCCTGTCCCTCTGCCCCTCCCTCGCTCGGTGTACTCACTCTCTCACTTTCTCTCAAAATCAATAAACTTAAAAAAAAAAACTTTTAAAAAAAAAGAGTAGAAATAAAACAGAAAGTAGACATAAAACAGAAAAATCAAAGCCAGAAGTCAGTTCCTTGTAAATTAATTTGTTAACTCCAAGAAAAACTGACTTTGAAAAAAGAACACGGGCACCTGGATGGCTCAGTCGGTTAGGCTTCTGACTTAGCTCAGGTCATGATCTCATGGTTTGGGAGTTTGAGCCCCGTGTCGGGCTCTGTGCTGACAGCTCAGAGCCTGGAGCCTGCTCCGGATTCTGTGTCTCCCTCTCTCTGTCCCTCCACAGCTTGTGCATGCTGTCTCTCTCTCTCAAAAATAAATAAACTCAATAAATAAATAAAAAACAAAAATGTTAAGTTGCCAAAACTAGAAATGAAAAAAGGCAATCATCACAGATCATTAAAAAGATGATTAAGAAACAAAAGCTTATGAACAGCTTTATGCCAATAAAGTATACAATCTAAATAAAATGAACAAATTATTTGAAAAGGACAACACGTCAAAACTGACACTCAAAGAAACAGAAGTAATTCTGTATCATTTTCAGACTGAATCTGTAAACTTTTAAAAATTTATTTAAGGACACAGAAAGAGCGTGAGGAGGGGAGGAGCAGAGAGGGGAAGACAGAGAATCCCAAGCACTCTCCACGCTGTGCGCACAGAGACCCACAAGGAGCCTGATGCCACGAACCGTGAAATCATGACCTGAGCTGAAATCAAGAGTCGGACACCCCTGAATCTGTGATGTTAAATCTTCCCTTAAAGAAAGTCCACACCCAGATGACTCCACTGCTCTATTTTTATGCTTATTTTACTCATATTTATTTTATTTTTTATAAAAGAATTTATGGATTACATAACACCATTCTCGCACAAACTCTTTTAAAAGACAGAGGAAGGGGAACACCTCCTCACTTTAGGAGGCCAGAATAATATAAATCCCAATACCTGACAAAACCATTTCAAAGAAAAATGACAGGCCTAAATAAAGTATTAGCAGTTCAAATCCAATGATACAAAGGCGAGGCTATCACGAGCCAGTGTCTTCACAGGTTGGTTTAATACTAGAAACATCAATTCATGTGATTTACGACACTACAAACAGATATAACAAGAACAACTGGAAAGCTGCACACAGGTCTTAAAAAACTACAAGTTAAGCACATGTAAAGCTATCAACGAGAGATGGACAAGAGACTATGATAGTAAAACATCTACTTAGGTAGACTCCCAGAAAAACGACAAAAAATGAGGCAGAAGTAGTATCTGTTGAGAATGGAGAATTTTCTAGAATGAAAAGACTCTCACTCAAACATCCAAGACTCCCAAAGCCACAAAGTAGAAGAAATGTAAAGAAACCCATCCTAACCGTATCCCCAAAGAGTGACAAAATGAAGATTTCATAAGCAGCAGTGAGGACGCCGTTTCCGAAGAAGCAGGGGTTATGACCCCAGGGGACTTCTCACAGGCAGTAACAGTAGGTATCATTTTCAAGGTGGGGAGGGGAAGGAGAAAAACTATCAAAGAAAATTGCATCAAAACCAGGTCTGCAAAACGTAAGCTGAATGAAGACATTTTCAGACTAAGACAATCGGAGATTCCGTAACCAGCTTCCCCCAGCAAAGGAAACTCCAAACGACACACTTCAATAGGAAGGATCCCAGACAGTCGGACACGCATCAGAGAGTGCTGAGCACAGAAGAGGTAACCGTGAGCAAATCTGAACAAACACTGACCACATGAACTAGAAACAGTAACAATACACTGACAGCCTCAAATGTCTTTCTTAAAAAGAAATTAAAGCACAGAAAAGTTGTGGCTTAAGTTGCTAAGAAGGGGCCAAGTCTGCTAAGGCCTCTCTAGTATCAAGGAGAAGATACAGCCCTTTGTTCACTCTGGTTTTGGAAAAGCTAAATGTACACGCTGAGATGAGGAGGAAAGCACTATGACACCGAACAGAGGGAGGTAGGCAGGGAAAAGGAAAGAAAAAGGAATGAAAACACAGCAAATCAGGAGGACTACAAAGACAAAAAGAGGCACGGAAACAGGCAAAACAAAGCAGGAGCAGGAGGTAAATGGTAGCCATAAATTCAAACATATCAGTAATTAACGCAAGTCACAAATAAACTTAACCATTTCAATTAACATGCAATCGGAGACTGGATTAAAAAGATCTTAAATAAATTTCAAAAAACAAGAAATCACAGGGGCGCCGGGGTGGCTCATTCAGTTAAGCCACCGACTTCAGCTCAGGTCATGATCTCACAGTTTATGGGTTCGAGCCCTGCATCAGGCTCTGTGCTGACAGCTCAGAGCCTGGAGCTGGTTTCTGTGTCTCCCTCTCTCTCTGACCCTCCCCTGCTTACACTGTGTGTGTCTCTCAAAAAAAAAGAAAGAAAAGAAAAAAGAAATCACAAAGACTGCATTCTCCAGACACGTGGAATTAACCCAGAAAGCACGTTAAGAGAGAAAAAAGATTAAGGAAAAACCTCTTCGTGTTAAGTTAAAAGACAAACTCCAACTATCACACTCCAAATATCATCAGCTAACTGAGCCAGAGGTCACTTTTGTCAGAGATGCTCCAAGAAGTGAGGTTCAAGTGGGAGGAAACAGGGAGTATGGGAGGCACTTGAGGACACCCTCTGAAAAAGTCCCTGATGCCTGAGAGCTCCAGTGAGCTTTTCTAGAAATCACGGAGTTAAACTGCCGGTTGATTATCTCCGCACTAATGTGCTAACTGCGGGCAGTTATCGATCGACAAACCTAACAAACATTAGAACATGAATGTATTTCTCTAGTCACCTCCCAGTTAAGATGACATTCATTCCACCAACCCAGTACCAGACACCACCAAAACTTCTTGAGGGAGACGGATCAGGGTTTTATAGATGACTTTTAATCTGCCAAGTGCCCTACCACTGGCATTTCCGGATATAAACACATATTTGCCCCGTCACCTTATAAACATGCTGGACACGGAGCTATTACTTCTAGTACATACCTAACAGCTACACCGCTGAGCCTAGAACAGTGCCGCTTATAAAGAGAGAGCGCTGCAAAATGGGTTCGAGGGTGATGAGGAAACAAGAAAGATTTGGGCAAGGAGATACATGTTTTTATGAAAACCACTTTATGGTGACAGGGATACTGGGAGCTTACAGTGAAAAACTAACTTTCTATTCTCTCTGCAATTAACCTCCACCGATGCAATCCTAATTAGGATAAAGAACACAGACCTAGAAGTCCTCCCTAGACCTTAAACTCTTTCCTGAATTCATTACCTTTGTATTTCAAGAGAAATACACTGTTCCCATCACTCCACCTCCCACAGCTGGTCCATCACCCTATTCCTGGAATCTTCACCCATGGTCTCTTGACTGCAAATGACCAAGTCCTAACCTGTTGCTAGTATGGACATCTCCTTCTCCTTCCGCTTCTCCTTCTCCCTCAGAGCCATCTCCTTCCTGGTGTCCAGTGGTGGTGCTGATGGCGCCAGTGCTCGAGCTGACGCTTCCAGGCCCGGCTGGGTGCCCCTCCACCGTGGTGTCACCGTAAGCACTACTCCGACCAGATACTGGAGGAAAATGATTAAAAAAGTTTAAATCAACCCCACAAGTGTGATGGAATCCAGTGTGTTCTGAAGTCAACAATAGTTAGGAGACCACCAGTAGCGTTAGAAAATTTTTTCTTCTATGGGAAGAAGAAAATAAGGAGTGAATTCAAGATCCTGGCCCCATGGTACTATGCTAATGAGACCCCCAGGGCAGCTGTCACTCATCCTCCAACGGTACAGAAGATCCACCGACAAGAACAACCTTAATCCCTGTTGCTGATAAATTTCAAACTCATAACCCAGAGAACACACATACTTGACTTGGGAATCTAGAAATTATCAGCTACTCTTGGTCTCTTCCACAAAACATTTTCGTATCCAATTTTTAGCCACAGGCTGGTTTACAAGATCAAACCAAAATGGCGTGCTCTCTCATTCCAGAGCCCCGCCCTTTCAGCCAGGTCTATGGTCTGCCGTGTGAGCACGTCAGACTGTGAACAGGACTGTCCAGAGCAGCTTCCCCCAAAAGAAGGGGACAAGAGCCGCAGTACAGTGGACTTCAAGGTCGTTCTGTT
The DNA here is from genome assembly GCA_004023845.1 of Helogale parvula. Classification (NCBI taxonomy): domain Eukaryota; kingdom Metazoa; phylum Chordata; class Mammalia; order Carnivora; family Herpestidae; genus Helogale; species Helogale parvula. The sequence continues at coordinate 9,128 of PJEM01011716.1, read as the reverse complement.
TGCTGTTTTGTTTTAGATCAATCAGAATTTGGGAGTATGCATGTCACTGCTTTCTTCCAAAAAGAAACAAGTAAAAGCGGCGTGTAAAATATGCCAATATTAACCATCTGGTGCTTACCTGTTCTCACCAAACATCTGAAACTCCAGGGTTGAGGCCAAATGAACGCCTCAAGACTCTGAGTGAGCCCTCAAAACTGATTGCGGACACCAATCCCCGAGAACCCAGGCGGAGATTCCTAGTGTGTTCCCGCCCCCGCCCAGGGAGACGGCCCCCCCCAGCCACATTACCACTGTGCTCGCCAGCCACCGAGTCCACGGCGCTCCCCCCACTCTCCGAGCCCACGCTCCCGCCATGCTCAGCAGGGGAGGTCCGCAGGGTGGAGCCGTCCGTCGCTGCCGTGCTGCCCTCGTCGTCCGAGGCTGGAGCTGAGAGAGTAAGGAGAGCTGTTACAGGTACAAACCCCTCCCGGGGGCGACAGCATCAAACCACATGGCGCAGAGGGACACAGTGCGGGTGACACATCCTGTCATCAAAGGAGAAAGGGAGAGATCTGCGTTGCTGGTGAATCACCGGCAGGAACGGACACTGTGCACGGTGCGAACAGCACTCGGACAGAAGGGAAACCCCAGTTCGCTGGGCATTTCCTTCGCTACTACACTACAGCGCGAGCAGACAGTGCAGAGATCCAAGGACAATCTGCGGTGTGGACACTCGGTTTTCTAGTGCAAACGCTTCACGGTCACCACTGTCTAGGTGTTACTGACACCTGCTGAGATCAGAGACTACCCATTGCCGTTCAAAGCACAGAACTCTGAATTTTAATGAGATTTGTTTTGCAATCAGTTCATTGGTGCTTATGTCAGGAAATCGCTTATCATGAGCTCTTGAATCAACTTTGTTTTGTTTTGATTTGTTTTGTTTTGTTTTGTTTTGTGATCAGGTGGTCCAGAGGGGAGCCCATTGGGAAATGTCACCCCTCCTGATCATCCTCATCAGACGCTAAGAACGAAGCAAGGAAATTCCCCAGAGACAGCCACAGCATCCAGGGTCAGGGCTGAACTGAGACAGGAGGAAAACGCCGGATGAGATACGGGGGAGGGAGGAAGCCAAGACAGCCACAGAGCACAGAAGGAACACAATCGGCACAGCGCGACAGCCACCTCCAAGCCGGAGAGGACACCGAACTAGCGAAACCAGAGAGAAGCGACACGTCATGGCAGCGGGTGGGAGGGACAGCCAATTTCTCCCTTTCTCTTCTGTCCAGGGGAAAACTCCCACGAAAAGAGAGAGAAAGAAGAGAAGGAAGGAAGAAATACAGGGAAGCAGCACTCTGGAGAACTCTAAATCAACCCTTACGTTACGCTAATTTTCTAGCAGATCACTCAGTGTCCCATCCTCCTCTATTTGGTTCAACTCTCTACTCAGACTGTTTGTTTTTTCTGATCAGATCAGCAAAGAGATGGAGCGCAAAGACAGAACGAGGTTGGGCGAACTCCTCTGCACTGCCGCCCCCACCCTCCCAACCCCACCCCCGTCCGGGCTCACAGGCCTCTGCCGGGGAGCCACACCAACCTGAGGCACAACTCAGCTTCTGGCAGCTTCGCTTTTCTTTGTAAGTGAAACAGTTAATGGTATGAGCTCTATCTACTCCTCGTCTCCCTTACCATGCTGTCAAGAGCGTCGGAACTCTGGCGAAGAGCCTGAGAGCTGTCCCTGGAGCCCACCCTACAGCTGACCCCCCGTGCAAGCCACTCTCTCGGCCTTTCCCTGGGACACCTGCAGGAGCCAGGCAGCATGCAAAAGTGTCAGGAAGCGGAGCCACGAGCACTTCTGCTGAGCGGCACCACCGTGCCCTCCACGCCCACGCCTCTAAAGCAAAGGCAGAAGCAGGAAGTCCAGAATGGCCTGTCGAAGCAGCTGCCTGTTCCACTCTCACAGCACCGGACGCGAGGCCGGAGGGTCCTGGGGCCCCGAGCCACGCTCCTTGCTGTGGACAGTTACCTGATGCTGTGGTGTCAGAGAGGGTTCCTGCGTCCAGAGAGGAAGAGCTGGGTGCCTGGCCGGACAGCCCTAGGCTCTGCAGGCCCAGGGCACTGCTGCTGCTGCCTGGGAAACAAGTGGAGAGTGAGCACAGCGTTCCTCCAGGCCCCGTCCACAGCGCTGCTTTGGCCGCCTGCTGCCCTCGGGAGTCTGAACTCACCGGCGTGTGCCCCCCTCTGGCCTGGAGGAAGTTAATCTACAGCCAGTGCTGTCCACCCACCACGCTTGGTTACAGACAGGGTGGAAGACTTCCTTCAGCTCAGGCAGGACACAGGCCGGAGGAATCTTAACGGATTTGGGAAGAAATGCTCCAAAAGACCAAACTAATGGAAATGAGGAGACTGGCCCCCAGACTGCAAATCCCACCAGGACCCTGTCACTCTCCACCTGTGTCTCTGAACAGCTCTCACCCAGATCCACCTCTCCCCAAATCTGGGGACAAGCCAAGTCAGCCGGGTATCAGTAACTGCCAGACCCTCTCTATTGCTCGAGGCCGCCGGGCGGCTCTGCCCCCGGCACGGCCTTCTACCTTGTTGGTCCTGCTGCAGGCTCAGGGCAATGGCCAGTTCAACCATGGTCTCGTCGTCCGCGTCAGGCGGGATGTCCAGCATGGGGGGGAAGCCCTCGGCGCCTGCCAGCAGGGCCTCCAGGGGAGAGGGGTTGCCATTGTTGACGTTTTCAGCCGTCTCCAGGACCATCGACTCGGACTGCAGGGAGAAAGCTCCGTCAGTGTCCCGTAGGAAACGGCAGCCTTTGCCAGTCCACAGAACGAGAGCCAGAGGAGAGCTACAAGACTTCCTCCCCTCTCCTGCTGCCGGAGACTCACCACCATCTCAAAATCTCCATGGTCCACCTCACTCTGTTCCTGGCTCTCCTGACGGATGTGACCGGCATTTGGAATCCCTGATGACTGCATTTTCTCATCTGCGTCATCGTCATCATCGTCATCTTTGTCTCCTGAGCCAAAGAAACCCCAGTCACCCAACGATACCGGCCCACTCCTTCCGCGGCGTGTGGTGTGCAGAACCACACGGGAGTATAAACCCAGGACAGGCCACCAGCCAGAGCCCTACGCTTTAGAGGTAAGCCACAAGGACACCCCAGCCTGGCCTCCCACTCCCTGGGCCCAGCAGGATCTGGGGACATGGGGACGGCAGTGACAGCTTGCCCCCTTAGGAGACGACTTTCCCCGCTGAAGAAGCAACAAGACAAAAAAAACAAAAATGAAAACAAAACGAAACAACACAACAACCACCCGGGATTCCAGCAGGCCACAGGAGCTCCTGCCACGAGGCCTCGGGCAAGACCGGGGAAACAGGACAGGTGGGATGTGTGTCTGCGACATCACGGCAGCCCGGAGCCTCACTCCACACCCTGTCCCAAACAGCCGTGTCGTGCGATTTTCATTCTACGGAACCGTTACGAGAAGAACCAGAACCGATATGTGCAACCATCAACTAGAAAAGGAGGCCACCGCGACAGGTCCTGCCCAGGCTGGCCTCTGAGTGGAGCAGGGAGCCTTTCTGATAAGGGAGAGTCCGGCTGAAACCCCTCACTGTCAAAAGAGGGTGGAGCCCTTGCCTTTCCACCCACTGGGTTGTGAAAGCACGTGACAATGGCCTGCACTGGAAACATCTACTCCCTGCACGGCAGCTTCTCACCCAAGAAAAGAGGCACAAGCCGTCGCCTACCTCAAGTTTACGCTAGTAAATGTCCAGGGAGGATTATCTGAAGACAACCAAGTTGCACACAACCCAACAGACCTGCAACTGCACCACAAGGAAAGCCGCCAGCCACGTGTGGCTGCTGAACAGTGAAAATGCAGCCAGTCCAAAGAGAGATGTGGTATTAGTGTAAACTACATGCTACGTTCTGAGAACGGTACGAAAATTTTAAATGGGAACTATTTCATTAGTAAATTTTTATACTGAGTTGAAATGGTATTCTTTACATAACGGACTTGTTTCTATGGAAAATTTAAAATTACGTACGTGACTTTCACTGGAAATCTACTTGTGAGCCAAAAGAAGTGGCCAGAGTTACATAATAATGCTACTATTTAGACATTTTGTAGAACTGCTTTTACTAAAATGTTAAGTGTTGACTTGTGCCCTTGACTTGTGTCCAAGCATATCAGGAAGGAGACCTCTTGGCGTATTTGCTGTCAAACTTACAGAAGGTTAAATCTACTGGGGATGCTACCCCTTGGGCAACAGGACGGGCCCCTAATAAAGAGCTCTCATGCTAGGAAAATACAGTTTTCCTTTAAAAAAGGTTGATTTTCTTTTGTCTTTAGTCGTTGTGACTTTAAGTGTTCTTATTTTTGCTATTGCTCTTGGGAAGCTTTCAGTCGAACATAAGATCTTCACTCATCGATGATGCGAGGCACATAACAGTCTTCGCGATAGAAAACTTTGGTATCCGTGGCTCACTTTTACCATTAACGTTTCTTTGTTTCCTATGGCCTCGGTTTTATTTTTATTCTACTTACTATATGCATTTTTATGTGCCACCTTGAATTCTTTACGGAACAAAGCGGGTAAGACAAAGGATATACAAACAGAAGTCTCCAGGACCTGGGTCAACATGAGCAACACGTCCTAAGGCTGGGCGTCCCTCCTCCCGGCCCCACCACGTGCACACACAAAAGCCTAAACCCAGACTTCACATTACCCATTGGAGTGTTGCTTCGAGGGGAGGATGGCAGTGTCACATGTCTCCGCTTGTTCCTGGGCCTTAGGACTCGAATCAGAGCTTGTTTACAAGAGAAGCTCACAGCAGGATCCTGAGGTTGAAGAGGGAAAAAAAAAAAACAAAAAACTAGCATACCTACATTTTATATTATTCACCAAACCACCTATAAAGAAACTTTCCTTTCTTGGTCAATCACTCACATACACGTCAAAGGCCTACCTGTCTATTCTCACCTGCAACCAACCCTGCTGATCAAATGCAGTAGTTTTAGCCCCGGCGCCAGACCTGCTATCCATCAGACGCATTTCCCACCTTCCTGCCGCTCCGTTCCTGGTAACGGAGCGGCACGTCACAGTGGCGCTCCACAAACGGATCTGGCTTTTCGTCAGATCGCAGAGGCTCCTCTCAGTTCTGTGCTAAAATCAGTCCCTCTAACGCTGAGCTTCTCTGACACAGTCGCTGGAACTAGATCTTGATGTTCACTCACACACACATTTAACTGACACGAACTCAGCCCTAACTACGTAGCAACCACCACTATATTCCCAGGAGACTCGGGGAACAAGAAAAACAAGACCCTTCTCCGTTTCAAACCTTTCTCTTGCGTGAACTGAGTGAGCTCATAAAGCTTTCACTGACATTCAAAACTTTTACTTCCCGTTACCTTCAAGTCTACTGTATTTCTTAACAAATTCAGGAAAAAAAAATATTGATCCCAGACTCTCCCAGGCCAGCGCCAGGCCCGTGGGGCTGGGGCACGTACGGGACACAGCAGCATCTGCACGTAGACCTTGGACGCCGTGTGAATGCAGTCCAGCTCACACGTGCAGTAGCCGTGGATAACGTCCACCAGGGCATTGACGGTAGCTTCGATATGAGTCAGGCCTACAGGGGAGGAAAGCACAGTAGAAAAACGTCTAGCTACCTGAGAATCTAAAACAAAAGGATAAAGTCTTAACCCCACATAAAGGTCAAGCCAACAAAAACCGGCAAGTTCCACGCTCAGCAGAACAAACAAAACACATATACGAAAGGTAGCTTATCAATATTATTTGTGACTGGTTTTATTAGTTTCCTAATCTCTCAGACTGTCCTCGAAAGCCTCTCCAGATAGCCTACGACACAGGAGGAAGGAGGCGTCTGCTCTTAGAAACCAAAAGAGAAGATTAAAAAGTAGGACGCCATGAGCAGGCTCTCCGTGTCCCCCACAATCCTCAGACCTCAGGGGATGGTCAGCTCCACCGTGACCCGCCTTTAGGCTTACTGCCCGTGCAACCTGCAGACACACATGAGCGCCGGGGCTCACTCTACTTTCCCAGGTGGCTGTTCGGATCCTTACTTTTCCCTTCGGAAAGTGAGGGAAATAAGACATTCTCAAGCTGATGTCTCACTTCTCCCTTCTGAAGTGGCTTTGGTCGAGGTTTCAACAAAATTTTTAAAGCAACTATAACGGTCAACTAAGGACACACAGATACACAAAAGTGCCTCTTTACGAGAAATATTCAACCCCAGGGGAGGAGGTATGGCACAAGAAAATCCCCTTCCTCTGCCCCACTGCTGAATTCCTGTATCAGAAAGAACGCACTGATCTCAAAGACTTTTCTGACCGTTAATTCTGGAAGAAATGGATGGTGAAGGCTAAAGACCGAGGGCTCAATCGGTTCACAGGCAGAACTTTGATCGGGTTTCAAGTATCCCTTTTAACATGGTACCTGGCAGGCAGGCAGGCGCCAGGAAGGCATTCCTGGGTTTGGACGCATGGAGTCTCCAGAAGTGGCTCAGCAGCTGGGTGAGGAAGCCGCAGCCCCCTTCCAGCTGCTTCTGAGGCTCTCTCCCGTCGTCCGCACCTTCTACGCAGGAGACACAAAATGATTAACGACGGTGAATCCGACATGGAAGTTAATTTGTTTTAAGGTTAACTCAGGTCAAGGAAGCTTGCCTGGGGAGGGAGTTTCAAGTGGGGCCCCAATCAATATGCCAACTATCCCTAGATTCCAGCAGGCACATCTAGGAAAAAAACAGTCTGGGAAAGGAATATCACAGAAAACATTGTATGTTAGAATTAAGTAGGAAAGGGAGCATTCAGGATCTTTACAGCCGACTCCGAGATCTCGGGTCCAACTGTTCAACTTCTAAAAACTAGAGGAACACCTGAGATGTTCTGGAATAATTCCTGGATGAGACTATGAGGAAGAGGAACCGGATGATGACGACAGATGGAAACACATAAATAACAGATTTATAAAAGCATCAATAAACTCTATTTGACAAAGCAAAACAAGTTAGGTACTCAACCAATGTGAGGAGAGAGGAGGAAAACAACCACGGAGAAAGGCCACTGCACATGTTGTTAGTAAAACACTGACAAAAGAAAAGCAGGAGCGCAAGAGTGATCCTATTACTTTAAAGCAACCAGGGCCCAAGCTTAGCTCTGCCCCAAAGACCCTAAGAGGTAGTTACTTCAGACACAGGTTAGACCTGACATCCAGAGCACCAGATAAACTCAAGGATGATCGAAGGGGTAAGCAATGCAAAGAGTGTCTACTTAAACGGTGTAATCTGAACGAAGGTCAAAGCCCTACAAGATACAAAGATGAGGATAAAATCCGAGTCTCCGAGCATTCGGTCAGGCAGGGGCCAGAGAGAAGACGACGAGAGTCAAAGGCTATAGAACGTGTTATGAAGCAGATTTCAGGACCACGACCGGGTAGGGCCAAGTTCACCTGTTTCCATCGGGGGCAGCTTTGACTCCGTAAAGTGGACTAGGTTGTTAGGGCGCATGATGGCAATGGAGCGAGCTGTGATCACCAGCCTCTGGAAGACCTCGGGGTCCAAGTCCTTGCCTTCTTTGCTGGATGTGTTGAGACACTGCACAGCTTTGCTCAGCAAGGCCTGATCCTAGAACAGAAGCATCACAGAGGATGAACCAAGACCAAGGTCCGAGCAAAGAGGACGGGACAGTCGGCAGGGCATCAGGATGGCTCCCTCGCCTCCAGAAAACAGGCTAATTACCGCCAACTACCCGGAACAAGTTTTCAAAGGAGCCCAGTGCAGGTAAACTTCTTCACTCAGAAAACACTGCAGGCACAAACCAGAAGTCATGAAGCAGGTATCGAAGTGTGCCAGGAAAACATGGAACCACCCGATTCTCCAGGCCGGCAACCCCCGCGACCACTTTGCTACAGTGGAAGAGCCGTTTCTCGGCGAGTTCCTTCCCCCCAAAGAGTCTGCTTCTAACACTGCCTTTCCTCGGGAGGTTCAGCAGGCTCCGTCCGCGTCTCTCAGTGCTCTAGGCAGCAGGTGCAAACGCTAACCATGGCATCTGGGCTGCTGGCTTCTTCCTGCCTGATCTGTCACCTTTTCCATCTGTGGCAACTGGCCGGGCTTACTGCCTTCCACCGCCACTTACATTTACAGGTGAGACCCCCCCCTTCTACCTGCACTCCTACCCCCGCCTCCAGATCCCCCTCAGAGTCTCTCCAACAGCTGTTTGGTGCAAACCAGGGCCCCATCCAAGGGCTTAGCATCAGTTTTGAGGGGTATTCGTTAATTTCCTGGGCGACGCCTGAGATGGTGTGGTTCACACTCCCCTCACTTTCCATGGGAAAAACCAGCTCACTTGACTCCCCGTCAGCACCACAACTTCCACTTCTGCCCAAGGCTTCCTGGGAGGGATCGGGTACCTTGTGGCTGTGATAGGCCGAGCGGCTGGTGTGCAGGCTGGCCAGGAGGCTCTTGGACTGCTGCTGCACACTGGCGGGGGCCGGCAGGGACAGCAGCAATGTGGCAAGCTCCTGGGCTGCGTTCTTGTTTCTCTCCTGAGGCAGAAGACAGCAGGGTTATCGCCAACCCCACCAAGTCCACGTGGAATGAACCGTCTATGCTCTGTCCCCCCACCTTCCTCTTTTCAAGGCCACCAGTGCGAGGTTATGCTGCACAGACTGCCAAGAACGAGATGAAGACGTTCGGAAATTACTGTCCTCCCACAGTGCGGGAGCAGGAATCGAGTCCAAGCCTACGACTCCAAGCCTACGACTCCTGGGACCGCGTTCTCCCTACGGATCCCCTCCCCCCGAAAGTAGGACAGGAGGTCTTAAGCCGAAGACTTCTCTGGAGCTTCTTTACAAATCAAGATTATGCTATAAATATTCTTTGGCTGCGAGGCCTCGGGCCTCTGACAACTCCACTAACTTCCTGCCTCTTCAGAAAGCTCCCCTACGCTTTGAAAAAGTCACTTGCCTTCTCGATGATTGGGCCAACAGCAAAGCAGCTTTCCAGGGCTTCTAAAGAACTCACAACCAGCCTAGGGAGACAGAAAAGCTGGCTTGAGTACAAAATGGCCCTTCTCTCCCACTGCGCTTCAGCCTGTGCAAACTATGGGGGGGGGGGGGGG